>JAANQP010000458.1:0-60271 GCA_011320165.1 Fusarium protoensiforme | reverse complement strand
CAAGACGCCAGAAGACAGTGATATTGGGAATAATTTCGGCCTGAGAATCAGCGACGTACTATCTGTCGTACGCGGTTATCCCATCAAGGGCCGGGCTTCAGCTATAACAAAGAACACAATATCAACACTTCATAGCATCATAGACGCCCCTTCTCTTGGTTTGATACATGCCTGTTTACTTTGTTACGGCGGACATTGTTCTCCTTGCGATAGACATGTGAGATGCCTGTTCTTTGTTAATTTGTGTTGCCGTACCCGGTCGCTTGTGCCTGCGCTTTCACCCAACAGTGAATATATGCCAGTGAATCAATGAAAGGATCTCTTTCATCACGACTCTGTCCTTCAGTTAACTGCTCGATCCTTGCAGCCATTCATTCACAAGTATTGACCTTGTCGGCTGGTGCGGCTCTGCCCGGTGTCTCGGGCAGACCTGATGAGTACTGATTGGCCAAACCTGCAGTGCCTTCAATGACACGCCCCAAGTCCAATGTCACTGGTAGCTCCAGACTGAGTGCCAAGATTGTCAAGGCACAAGCAAGTGTCAGCGCCTGACGCAAACAACGGCTGATGATCCTGCTAGCCTCTTGCCGCGTCCATCTTTCTGATTGATCAACATTACTCCGTAGAGAGTTTGTCTTGGCAGCTGAATCAAATCATCTGCGTTGCTTGCATCCTCCGAGTTTGGGGTGCTCTGTCTCGACGACCAACGACAGATGCAAACAAGGTTGATTCGTCCAATACCGCCACAAACCTGGCAACCTCGTTCGTATACGTCGTGTAACTAGACACTGAATGGTGAATTCTATTTTGATTTATAACACGCGTTACCAAGTGACACACTCAAAGCTTTACTAGGGGTCGTCATGCATGCCGTAATCACAAGTCATCCGCTTGCAGGTACTGTGCCCAAACCAGTAGTTCCAAGCCTTGGCATTGAAATCTGACAAAGCAGTTTCAACTATCAAGCACCGTCATCTCTCCACTCCAAATCCTCAACCACAACATACGGCCCAGCCGGCATCGACTCTTTGGTCTAATGAAGAATGCCTCGCCAGTTCCAATTCGTCGCCGTGTCGAATCCGACGGGACCCGTTCCCTCAGAGTCGCGAAAGCTAAGCCATTCGCACGCAACTCGTGAGGTCCATGCCAAAGAAAGGCGCCTTCGGGTACAAAGATACCAGAGGCAGATGATGCAGTCTCGCCCTGAACAGTCCCTGTCAAGTCCTCTGGTCCAGATCCCTGATCATTGCAAGAGCCTCTTTTCAGCACCGGCACTATCTCTATCCTCCCAAGAGCACTTTTTGCTGGACCACTGTATGTTCATAGATGCCTATATTTGTCTAGTCTAATAGAAGTATTACACACCCTGGACGCTCGCTAATCACACCACAGATATCCGAATTGTCGTGCCCTACTCGGCCGTGCACTGCGGCTTATTCGACTACCCGGGTGACCATGGTCCCGATGACCACAAGAAGGAGATCCTTGAGGATTGGGTCGGTCTCGCAATGACCGACAAGGATCTTTTATGCACGTCTCTCCTCCTCAGCGCATGCCGAAACATTCTACGTAGCAAACCTGGCGATCCAGCCTTCACGAAGATGGCCCTCCAGTACAGGCATAGAGGTCTCCAAACATTAAGGCAGGCACTTGCCAAACCCGTCAATGGCGTAACAATCGCCCAGGCTTTTGCTCTGGTATTTGATGAGGTGAGATTTTGAATTGCATATGGGGCTAAGCGACTGATGTTTTCTTCCAGGAAGCGTCTGGTGAAATTGGGACAGCCCGACAGCACCTGCAAGGGGTGTTTTTCATGACCGAACTCGGCGGTGGCCTGCAAAGTCTTGGCCTCTCTGTGTTGCTGGAGCGTATCTATTGGAGATTTGTAACCAGAAGGGATCTCGGCGACATGGATTTGTTATCCTTGTGTCGGATCAAACTATTGGGTCCTGAAGCGATACAAAATGTTGACTGAGAGCCCGGATCTGCCGAGGTTGCAGGTATGTCATCCGCCAAGCATTGGTTTTTCCTTCTCGGGCAAGGGGATTGAGCACACCACAAACACTCTTGATAAGCTTTCGATTAGTCTAGAGTCTTCTTTCGGCTCTTTCATAAGTATATAAGTTTCAATGTCTGGCCCATCACTTCTTCCATCTTCATAGTGACAGCACCGCGCCATCATACATTCATAATTTACCCATCACCCATCCACTCTGAGCACTTCCCAACCTCACTATGCCTCCCGTTGAACCAACTATTCCCTCCGGCTCCCTGGTCCTCGTGACTGGCGCCACAGGTTTCGTCGCCTCCCACGTCATCCGTCAATTCCTGGAGCGTGGCTACAAAGTCCGAGGCACCGTTCGCGACCTAGCCCAAGCTTCATGGCTCGTTGACAACCATTTCAAGTCATACGCAGAGAGTGACCATCTTGAACTCGTCGTCGTCCCTGATCTCGTAGCCGATGGCGCTTTCGATGAAGCAGTCAAAGGAGTATCAGCCATTGCCCACATTGCAACCATCTCCAATCTCGACCCCAACCCACATAACATCATTCCTCAGACAGTTGCTGGCGCGACAGGCATTTTGAAGTCTGCTATCAGCGAACCCTCAGTTCAGCAAGTCGTATTTACCAGCTCTATCATGGCCGCCGTCCTACCAGTTGCTGGTAACCACACTCTGGTTGACCGCGACACTTGGAATGAGGCGGCTGTTGAAGGGGCTTGGGCACCTCCTCCGTATGAGCCGTCCCGTACCCTGATCACTTACGCCGCCAGCAAGGTTGCTGCCGAGAAGGAAGTTTGGAGGTTTGTCGAAAAAGAAAAACCTCACTACACGCTCAACGTCATCTGTCCCTCGGGTATAGTCGGCGAGCCCCATCACAAGAAGCATGCCGAGACACCCGTCAACTGGATTGCCACTCTCTTCAGGGCAGACAAGATGTCTCTGGATGCATATCCCGCTGGTAGGACCTTGGACCCCATACTTTTACAACCAAATGTCTAACATTGTGTAGCATTCTTTGTCGATGTCAAGGACATTGCACTCCTCCATGTCGCAGCCATCCTGGACCCCCAGGTCAAGAACGCACGTCTGCACAGCTGGGGACACAGCTCCAACTGGAACGAATTTCTTGCTGTTCTGCGTGAGATCCGTCCCAAGAGGGAGTTTATCGCCGACTATCCCGACCCTTACTACGTCACAATCTCCACTGATCAGTCTGACTCTGTGGCCCTGTTGAAGAGATGGGCAGGCCAAGAAGGATGGAGGCCTCTGAAGGATAGTATCTCTGAGAGCATCGAAAATCCGTACTTTCAACTCTAGGGAGAAAATTCTGGATTCGTGGGGTGCAGGTTCATTTGTCCGTGGTTTGTGGTATTTGTGGTAACGCACCAGGGGTCACTCAAGATGAGAAACATCAGTACTTCGAAGGGGTCATGAGAATTTATTGCTTGACGCTCTTGTGATCATGTAGGCGACCTCTGTCATTGTCATCATACCAAGTGGTAGTGTTCCCTGCCCCGCTGGTGATGTTTCGGATTTCGCCCCTGTCACCCTCTTTAAGGAGCCTAAAACATTAACCTGCGCAACAGACCTCGGCGTGTTCTCGTCCTTGGTAGACGAGGAAACAGTGAGATGCTTTGTCCGGCGAACTATCCTGGCCGACTCTGCGTACACTGGTGACAGAGAGGGTTGTTAGATGTTGTGCTGTGTTCGTGCTATGAGGCATTACTAGTAGCTTTCTAATCCTCCCCCATTACTCAACGCCTTTACCTGCACACCCTGTGAGCTTACAGAAACAATTTTTTGACATTGCAGATTGATGCATCTCGCCTCATCTTTTAGCCACATTGGCATTATCAAGTAGCTGGTTAATAAAAACGCCCTTCTCGATAATGAAGACACGGCAGACTGCACTGTGCGGTCATCCAATTACACACACGGTTGAGATGTTGCCCGATGCTATAGTTTTCGTACTCAACAGCGAAGCAAACGTCGATGCTTGTATTCCAGGATGAGACACTTATTCAATTGCGACAAGACAATACCATGGTAACACATGAGTAAAGTCCAACTTCTTTACTTCATAAATTAGCAAAATGACACGCTAAGCCATGGAAGCGAATCTCAGCAGAGCCCAATGGCGAACCAATCAGGATGGAAAACACATTTGTGTTGCTCGCTCGGCGTGCTGAGGCAACCCTCATGGGTGTGGCATCTCCAACTAATCATAACGAGCACACGCCTTACTAAGGGTGATACGACATCTTACTGGGTACAGCTCTCTTTGCATTGAGAAGGGGGCTTGACTAGAAAAAGACGCAGCCACGCTCTGTGACCGCTGTCGTTTTCTGTTCGTCCAGCTCCTTTGTGGCTCTGCATCCTTTTAGGCCCAAAAGTCTTTTTCAAAGGTCTGTTTCTATCTCCGCCATGGCGGATCATCTCCCGGGGGTGCTTCAAGGCGTAGGTGCGCGTTGGTCTACTAATACCACGGAATCACAAGAGGAGCAACCCGGTCTACTACCGAACGTGGTCGACTTGAAAAATCAGCTGAGAGATGGAACTGCGGGCTCTACAAATATTGGTGACTTGTCTTTGGACGATGCGGCCCAGGGAAATCGCAGTTCCCTGGAGCTATCCTATAGGGCCATGAAGACAGGACCCTGGCATTGCCCTTCATGCGATAAGGCTTTTCACACCAGATCTTCCCTTCAGTACGTCCGATAGCTCTCGGCTCACATGTTATAGAGTGCCTTGCTCATCCTGCCAAGGAAACACAGTCTGAATCACCGCCCAGTTTTCCGCTGCGATGTTCAGGAATGTTGGCCCGGAAAAGTGTTCACAACTCAGGATACTCTAATCATGCACAAGAGGACTACCCATAGGAATCGGCCAGTCCATGAAAATCATTCAGTCCATGGGAATCGCTCAGCTAAACGCCTCGGTTTTGTTTGTCGTCTCGATGGCTGCGCAGACAGGGCCACCCAGATGTTGTGGCCAAGAACAGATCATTTCCGCCTCCATCTCCAACGGGTTCACGGTATGATATACTCAGCAAATGATGATCTCTCCGAGTTCATCTGTCAGTATGTTATACCCTAGCGTAGCTAGATTTTGGCGTTTGCTTACCATATGAAGTCTATCACCTTCGAATCTCGACAACATAACACGTCTGTCGGCGGCTGCAGAGACGCAAGTTATACCTAGACCCCCCTTTCACATCCCTTTAAACGGCCGAGACTTTAGTGGTGTAAGAGACATTACGCAGAAACGGACTCCTGCTCTTGCAACTCCTGGGCTCCAGCATTCTTCATCATCACGGCAGGAGGAGATCTTGGGAGATCGCAACGCACCGACTGATTCTGGATACGCATCAGCTTCACATCCGGGATATCAACTAAAATCACTATCTACAGGTGTGTCAAATCAGTCTCACAAGCTGACACAGTCAATCGGAGAAGGGAAGTCTTGCGACTATGCCCAAACCCTATACTCTGCGGCCACCACGGCGGATCCCGCCTACTCGCGAGCCTATCTATCGGAGCTTTGTCAGGATATCCACCGCACGATTCGACAGAAGACCTCTTTGAACCCCCTACCGGAGCTGTTCGGAGCATTGCCCCATCTCATTAAGGCGCTCGCCGTCAAGATCGGCCAGGAGAATGACAATCAAGTCAATCGAGATATCATGTACTTTCTACACAAGAGTCATGCGTGAGTCCTTTTTCGTTTCCCTTATCAGTTTAAGATCTAATGGGGGAATGCAGGAAGATTTCTAGTGCCCTCGAAGACTTGTTTCTGCACGGCGACGAACAAGATATCAAGACGGGCGATCAAGGCTCCGAACTCATGTCCGTCCTAGAGAAGATGTCACTGTGGGCCTCGATGGATGACGCGGACGTGAACAATGAGGAGTTGTTCGAGGGCGTACGAGATGAGGACGAGCCAGAGAACGACATCGCGACCCAAGTTGAGCTTGCATGCTACCACAAAGTAATTCGCTCAAGTTCTGCATACCAGTGGTTCATTGCCAGTCTTTGCCGAGAATTCACGCTTCAACGGGACGACACCATGATGGAAAAGGCCAGTTCGATGATACTCCATTATCTGTCGCCAGGAAAGATCAGCAAATCGCGGGTGCCGCAGACACACTGCGTCACTTCTGAGTTCACGTTCCCACGGGTGTTTGAGGCAGGAACCAAGTTTGCCGAGATGATCACCGTGACAGGCTTGCCCGATGAGTCACAGGTAACAACAATTGAGGAGTATGTAAGGTATATGTGGTCACATGACGGGCTGCGCTTGCTTGCTGCTTTGCAAGAGGTGGTTGACTGTCGTCATCTCAGTAAGTATCTCGCTCAAAGTCTCAGCCTCCATGCTCACGAAGTATTTACTTAGGCACGACCTCAGGCAGGACCAGAATTTCTAGACTCACGCTACATGACAAAACAAACATCGCCGTCGGTTTGATCTCTGGGAAAGTCCTCGTGACTATTGAGGGCTCTGCTTTTTCCATTGCCGAGTGCGGTGATCAGTTGGCCTGGCTTGTTGCCGCCGTTAGACGACAGAGTGATGGAATAGTTATCCCTAGAACGCCTGGCTGCCTGAAGAAGAACACCCCATCACTGGATCTATTGAGGTATCGATATACAAACCAATACGGTGATGACGGGGGCCATCCTCAAAAAGCCTACATGCCATGGCAAGGCTCGCCCTGTCACGACGACGGTCAACTCACAACTCTACAACCTCCCACTGCTTATGGCATAGAGAAACCTACCCAACAAGGAACCGGACTCGACCATGAGATTTCTTCTGGCACCGTAGCGCTTTCACTCCTTCTTCTCGCCGCGTCAAGCCCATCTAGCGAGCCGTGGCCGTGCGAAAGGTACTGGCCAAGGTCCTTGGAAGAGGCCATTCCTGCAATCGTCCTTGGGTACCCCACGATTCGTCGACCGGAAGCCTGTTCTGGAGTTGAGTTTTCTTGCCGAGTTCTATTCAGAATGTTCGGTCAGCCTTCAACTGATCCGAGTATCCCAGGTGTTCGCCTTACTTCCTCTAGGGTCACTCTAGAGTTGGTTCATCGAACTAGGGATGTCTTCTACTGGCATGAATGCGATTCTTTTACTGGCCCCCGCTTCTGTAGCCTCCATCCTGGTAACGATCATCTTGATGGGTTGGCCATGGGGTATGTCAGTCATTCTCAGCTTTCCATGGGGCGCCACATCATTTGCGACAGCTACAAGATGCCTATCGGCCCAGATAGTGGTATGTTCCTTTCTGTACTCCTTGCTTATTTCCTCTTGGCACTGATCCGGTTCAAGATATCACCAACGCCTCGGTGGCAGCTTCTTCGATGTCGTCAACCAGTGGATCTTTCGAAAGTGACGTTTTGTCAGTTTCAAGTGATTCGGAAAGGGCTGAGTTTGCGGACGGAGGAAGCGAAGCATTTCAGCTGCTCAAGCGAGTGTTTTCAAGATTGGTTCTGCTCTGTCAACAGGAAACCGGGGATCAGCAACAGCCCAGCAACGGCAGAGAGACGCAACAGGCTCAGGATGATCCAGGCCATGCTTCATCCACTACCGGTCAGGCAGCATCAACCCATGCAAGAAAGCGTCAGCTTCCCCGAGACAACGAAGATGAAGATGAAAGCGGTAAACCACCTCCGAAGAAAGGAAAGGGACATCAACCAGGGTGCCACGCAAGATCAAGATTTCTTGCATGCCCATTCTGGAAGCTAGACCCAGAGAAACACTGGGAATGCTTCTTGAAGAAGAATGACACCATTGGCCACTTGAAACAACACTTGAGCAGGCGACACACTCCCAAGTTTTACTGCCCTCGGTGCTACACCATTTTCCCGGATCACGCGAGCTACGACACGCATGTCCTAGGTGCATCTTGCACCAGAGGTCCAGCCGCAAAGCTCCAAGGTATCTCT
This sequence comes from Fusarium protoensiforme, assembly GCA_011320165.1. Lineage (NCBI taxonomy): Eukaryota > Fungi > Ascomycota > Sordariomycetes > Hypocreales > Nectriaceae > Fusarium > Fusarium protoensiforme. The sequence continues at coordinate 52,332 of JAANQP010000458.1, read as the reverse complement.
CATATGCAAAGGGATGGGCTATCTCGCAAGGCCAAAGGTAGCGTGCAGGATCAATGGTACGCTGTGTGGACCATTTTGTTCCCTGAGGATAATCCACCCACCTCGATATACATCGAGTCTACTCAGTCCGAAGACTTTTGCCGCATACGAGAGTTTTGTCAGCGAGATGGCGTAGCTATTCTACGTGACGAGCTTGAGTCTAGTATGCTCTTTCCGAGACCTGACGTATCTGAGGAAGCCCTGCGAACGGCAGTGCAACGAGCAATGGAGTCGATGTTCAACACTTACCTACTCAGACGGTCATCAGTCCAGGCACAAACACACAGTACCAGTTCTTCGCACCCAAACCACATATATTCGACTAGCAGGTCACCTCAGCCTGAGACAGTCATGGGATCCAGTGCCGATAGTGGTGTCGGTATGTTAACTCTTTCTCGCCCCAGTAACAATCGAGTTGGGGGCACTGTTGCCTCTTCAAGTATAAATAGCGACGCTGCAGGAGTATTTAGACACACAGGTGACGATTGGCTACGAGATGGTATGGGGTTTCCGACTCACCAGCCAGAGTTGATCAGCGGATTTGGCGGAACTCAGCTGGACACTCAGACTGTCTTGAACTCGAGTTCAGCTTTTCCCGGTCCCGGGTTCTCTGAAATGCAGTTCTCGTTTGATGACGTCGGTTCACAGCGTGGTATGAGTGGCTTGGGGACTGAACCCGATTTCGGGGATGGGCAAGAGCGGACAGGACATCCCACCGCTGGACCAAGTGCTATCGGTTCCATCGAAGATCTTACTCAAGGGCACTCAAACCAAGCCCATCAGCTCTTCTCGGAAGTGAGTGGCTCGTTAGAGCACTTGGACTATGATCGGCTTCTACGAGGGGTTGTTGATGGATGGCCAGAGGAAAGCATATGAGGGGAGGAAAGAAGATAGTAAGTGTAGACTTAATCTGATTTACTTCCAAGCCCAGCCCCCGTAGAGGCCCCCAATCTTCACTTTGGAGAAAACGAATACTCTTATTATAGCCTCCCTATAACTCGATCCTATTCTTAAGGATACTCCGCGGGCTACAGAGGATAAACATGTCAACAATTACACTCAGTGTTGTTTGATGGCTCGTCCGCCGCCTTCGATACTGTGATCCAGACCGAGGAAAACTATTTACGAAGCCATTGGAGGCTATATTTTTTGCATCCTCTCTGCGCTGAATTCAACACCGGCAACTTGCCAGAATCTCACACACCCAGGAAACGTATACTCAACGTATTCTAGGCCCTTGGTCTCGAAGAGTACGAAGAGACATTGTGCCTGTCGAAGGTTACACTTTGAACGCCCTTATGCAGCGAGAAACCAGTTTGTTAGAGTTATAAACCTGACCGCAGGTGCTAATAGATCCAGATGCGCCGGTTGCTAAGCTAATGCCAGAACACGCCCGCTCTCACCTTGAAACCGGCTTTCATCCTGTATCAAAGGCCCAAGAAACATGCACAAGGGAGACAAACATGCCCATTAACGATTTGTCGAAGATATGGCCATGTGTGGCCAAGAGTGAAGTCGGATGATGTTTCCTTAGAGCTATCATGATTAAGTGAAATCCAGGTACTTATTCTCTTCCCCTTGAACGAGCCGACGAATCGAACAGGATGTTACCTCAATACTATGTATCATACATCCCAACTTCAGAAGATACAATTCATAATTTTAAAGCTTTATGTGTTTATCATCGTAAGAAGCAATGTACCTTGTGAAGCTGCACGATCCCCCGACAATCCGGGCGAGAGCACTGGCTGCCATTCCCTCAAGTGCTTGGCAAGAATGACTTTGCATTATTGCCTAGTTCGCCTTCAATTTCCGTAATTCCCAATTGACATCAGCCAGGAACTCTCCCATGGCATCATATGTCCCCTCTCTTTGGGCATGATCCGGCAATCCATGGTCATGGCCCGTGACGCCCTGACGTCGATTTTCGTCCAAGTCATCAACTCGCCTCCGTTTCCTGTCTCGCTCGATATCGGTATCGGGAGATAGAGGCTCCTGTATATCGTCTCGCTGCCCATCTTGTTGGGTAGTGGCATCCTGGCCTGACCTTGCTCTCTTAGACGGATCGCCCCCTCGACTAACAACATTGCCCATCTGCAGGTCGACTCTCCCACTCAATGGAGTTTTAATCCCTGGTGTGGTCTTTGAGCTAATAATTGGGGAGTCCATGTTCATCAAGGGCATTTGTGCAGCCATGTTCTCGATGCATGACATCTCGTAATGATGCCGGAGTGCCTTTCGATCTACTATAGCAGGCAGATCGGATTTCTGGCCGTTGAACTTGGTGATAACATCGTACGGTACAAACGCACGGATTCGATGCGTGTCCGGATGGATAGAAAAGAGACGTGCATCAAAGAGCTCATGTAAGTGACTCATAAGAAGAATGCCGTTTCTGTTTGACCACGTATTTGTCCAGGCTTGCTTCAGTCGCTCGGCACTGAATTCGACATCATCATCGCCATCATCCGCAACGGCTTGATAGAGGTGATCAGGGTAGAGATGATAATGTTGTTGAGGAATGATGTGGCAGGCCTGGAGAGCTGGTCCCACTGCTGGGCTGATGCACCATGACTGGCCTTCTCCTGATACAGCACACGAATCTGCGTTGATGAGACAATTTCGACGGAATGACTCGGCTGTTTTTCGCGCGTCCTCTGGAAGGATTTCCATTTTCGGTGGCGTGTATAATCCAGAAATGTCTTCGAGCTCATTCTCCCTCGTTGGTGATGATGAGCCAGATCTGCGCTTTGGAGACTGAGAAGCCGTGCGAGCCTTGAGGCTACGTCGAAAAGGCATGATGGCATAGCGAGGGTCGGAAGATGGCTTTTTAGGTGGTAGATATCTGGGATCTACTCGACGGGTTGGTCGAGGGATGTGTCGTGCACATTGGGCTAAAGCGACAAATCAGTACTTGACTTGGGGTGAGAATGAGAGGAATATTGACCTTTTAGATGCGCTTCAATCGGCTGCCCATGCGGGATCTCGCAAGGTTGATGAAGAACAACATGAAATCTGAGGACGGATTGAACCTTGGGATTCCGAGGTGGAAGGGATGGAACCGGGCGTCGCATCTCATCCCCTTGGATTAGACAGGGAATATCGACCGTCGATTCCGGAAAGTATCCAGCTGGTGCAAACGCAATGTTATCCCACCGATCATGACCGCGTTCGACAAGCGGTATGTCGAAACAGAGGCGCAGCTCATCAGCAACGTCGCAAAATGTTATCAGCTCGCTACCGAGAGTTTGGTAGAGCCCAGCGAAATGAAACTCGTCCGGGCCCGCAAGAAGGTGGATATTCCATCCATGAACTCGCATGGGGGGCGTAACGGCCGCGTTTGACATGATGTGCAGGCTATTGAGCTACCGACTTTGGCATTGAAATAGTGACAGTGAGAGGTGATGTTAAGGTTAAATTGACCCAGCAACCGATGACAGGATGCATGTGGCTTTGCTCAACTTTTGGACCAATCAGCACATGCTAGTTGCCTGTGGCGGCGAAAGCACGACGCTGATTAGCTATAACCCTAACCCCAGCCACAGTACAGCCACTGCTTAAGCAATTAGGCCTGGCACGTGAGCCTGAGTCTTGTTACCACGTGATTCTCAAGACAAGCCGCCTGTGATCCATGTAAAAAGACAAAGCTCGGCTGCGACCATCGCCGTCCAGTCTGCTCTCGGTGTGTGTGTTGAACAAAATTGGAAGTAATCATGCGCGTATCGTACTGCTCCCTACCAGCGCAAACGAGCTTCTGCTGCTGCCTCGCCTTGGCGCAGGAAAGCCCTCCCCATAGTATGCCCTGCCTCCCACCCCCTAGAATGGCTGAGTTACGCCATGTTGGTGCCGACGCTGCCCAAGTGCATTCGTCTCCGACGTCATCACAGACTTCAGGGACCAGCCACGCGCACCTATATCCCAACTCAGGACACCTCGGCGATACAGGTCACGTTGCTATCTTCAATCAGATATTTTCTGAGGACCATGACGATACCCCTATGAACGATAACATGCCCTCCATCAACGGCCCGTCAAGAGCATCACCTCAAACGTCAAACTCTTTTTTGGACAGCTGGCCTCGAGCCAGAGAAGGCGCGGCATTGATCCAATCACTAGTATCGTGATGTAGTCTTCAGTCCCTAGAGAACCTTGTCCCGATCTGGCTACAACGGAGAACCAACCTGCCTCTCACAAAACGAACCCTTCGTCCTAGTTCGAAAGGTTCGAGTTATCATTGCGGCTTGAACTCTCCCGCCTCCCCAGATTCTCAGATTACTTAGCTTCTTCTATTTCTCTGTTTTGTCTTACGCATGCATCATATCTAGACCCTGGAGCCCTTCGCGGCGATAAACCTAAAAGAACCAAGGCTTGACAAGAAAATCATCCAAGATTTCATCAACCCTCCGAGACAGAAGGAAGCTTCAGGAGGAATTCAAGCAATGCTTCCATTTTTAATAACAACACTCAGGGCGAAGTACTTGCGAGTTTCTCTAGGCGGTTTCTAGAAACCGCCTGCCGACCATGCTAGGTATTCCTATACGATATCTAAAGTTGCCTCTTCATGCTCCTCGAAAATCGGACACTGGTCCCGGCCCCTTGTGTCATGACAACCAATGCCAATTCTCTCCATCGCACCCACGACCCTCCGGGACCTCTTCAAGACCAAGAACCAGGTTTCCGGGCCCATACACTGCTTCTTCCCATCATCCCTATACCTTCCTGTCTCAGCCACCCAGCTGAAAATACGAAGGCAATAATATTCCCCTCCCGTCCCGGCCACAGACTTCTCAGAAGCCACCTCCTGCAACTCCGCCCGATGCCGAGGGTGATCGAGTAGAACCATGTTAACCTTTTGGTTCCCAGACCGTACCCAAGCGAGACGGTCAGCACAGTTCGGGTCACGGGTAATTCTCATCTCAAAAGAATGTGGCGCATACAAGGGCTGAGTGCTCTCGACTTTAGCAATGAGCTCAACTGGTACGAGAGCCCCCCGCAAGGTCAGGCGGCCCTGGATAACCGCACTCATCTCGTCGTGTTCATTTTCTCTCTCACAGTGTGCCTTTACGAGTTGGCAGACATCTTGTGCGGAAGGCTCATACTTCCAAAGAACACATGCCTCTTCAGAGTCGTACACGATGTCCCCTGGAGTAGACGCCCACGACCACGTTGGCACGTGCCAGAGGGGGTTCTCGCCGTCGGGCCTTCGGGGTACATTTTCCGGCTCGGCTGGCAAGCTCTCGATGGCCCAGGACAGATCAAGATGAATCTCGCGCTTCCACAGCCCAGCCAGGTACTCGTCATTTTCCTTTGTGAGCCCATCATGTCGGAACCTCTCGGCAACGATCTTTGCCAGACCAGAAATGGCCCTGAGTTTGTCATCTCCTCTCGTCATTTGCCGTTTGGAATAAATTCCGACCAGGCGTCTCCACGTGCTCCTCATCTCGCCAATATCACCCATCGTGGCAGAGTACTCGCTTACGTGGTCCCTCGCGGATGGTAGAGGTCTAGGATCAGATAGTACAGGACTCGCTTTGAGGCGATTCACCTTCAGGGCTGCCCCATTCTCCACATGCCGGACTGTAAGCGGTTTGCGGATCGTGTGACCGCACTCACAGAGCTGTCGACATAGGCATTCCCATATCATTTCGTTCCCATTGAAGCATAGCCTTCGGTTTGGCAGCATGCTTTCCTGCAGACACCACGCTCGTGTGTCGAGAGAGTATGGTGTACTCCTGGGAGGTGTATCGGACTCGAGTCGAATGAGTAGGTCGGGTCCTGGGTCAGCCTCCCCATTGGCGGGTAGGGATTTCACAAGCCGTTGCCAGTTCTTTTCTCCGAACCTTTGCGGACCTAGGAAAGGAGACTGGCATGTATTTGGCTCTAGGGCCGCAATCGTAAGGTGCGAATTGAGGTAGATCTGGGACATTTGCGCAGCGCCCTCCAGCCAGGCCTTGACGTCGTCCTGGATTAGGCAAAGGGAGTCGACCCAGAGGAACGGGATCCGAAGTTCCCGACATACCCTGATAGCGTCCTGAATAGCTTTGGGCATTTCGGACTCTGGGATTTTCTGGTAATGGTCCTCGATGTTTGACGTTGTCGTCTTCAGGATCGCCTCCGAGCCAGGCCCCCAGCAATAGCTTAAACAAGCATACGGCTTGCGAGTCCCGGAGGTCTTGAAGAGAAAAGGCGACTGGGAAGCCGACCCCACATTGATGAGATGTGTGGGCATGAAATCGTCATCCGGGGGCTCGCAAGCCTTGTCATTTTCGACACAATGAGCAAGCCACTTCGCGGCTCGATCGAAAGCGGCTTGAGACGAGGAATCCTCGACGACATGTAGAGACTGGCCAAATCTGTTGCTTCTCTTGCCGCTGTAGTCATAATTGTCCTCAAAAAGCGGCTCGACTGGCAAGATAATTAAAACCCTTGCTCAAAGAAACATAGAGGGGAGACTACCTACCCTTCGATCTGCGAAGGAGCTGGAACTTTTTGCCGCGGTCGTCCATTTCGTTCTCAACAATTTTAATGGTCAAGATACCATTCCATTCGTTGTCAGGCTCATAGCCACCCGTAATACAAAGGATGCAGCTTTCATATTGCCCTTCTTCGAGCAGGTGTGGTGCAAGATCCTCGACGGCGCGACGAATCATGAGGCAGTCGACACATGTACGCACATGTTCGAGAAGAGTAGGGAGTTCAACGAAATGGGGACCATAGCAGCTGTTCCGTTCACATGCTTCGAAAGCGAGAAAAAGACAACCGTCGAAATCGGGATAGCCGGTCCAGTCACCCCTCTGTAACCCTGACGAAAAGTGCCCTCTCCGATCCATAATGACTTTATAAAGACGATGGGCAGGTAGCTGTGCGAAGGAGTTGTAAGGATTGGTCGTGTAATGCTTCAAGTTCTTTTAAATCCCTCGGGCACCTGTATTATTGAGGTATTTTTTATCCCAGACTCATCAGGGGATAACTAAGCGATATGGGTCATGTGGCGGCGCCTCGAGAGCGGCTGAAATGTGACAAGGGGGTCTCTCATGCGTGTTGGTCACCCTTATTAAGGTCCACTGTACTCCGTACCATTGACCAAAAGAGATCGCTCTACAAGACTGTGAAGGGCTCTTCAGGTACCTTGTGCCTTGTCAGCACACAGACTGATCTGTGCCAAGAGGCCCACATGGCGGAGATGTCGGAGTCTGGACGGGAGCCTCGAAGACGGATTAACATAACCTGGCTGATGGTGCGATTGAGGCTCAATATCATGCCCATTAGAGTTAGCTCAGGCTGGAAGGTAAATCATAGAACGCCAGTTCCATAGCACAGGTATAAGGCCTACGGGAGAGGCCTCCTCATCAAGACAGCCATTCATCGGATCTTGACTGGAGGCTGATCCTCGCCGTACCTAAGCCATGGCGTTGGCGTCTTGAGCAACAGCAGTGCTTGAATAGTGTTGCCGCCGCACAAAGAGACACAGAGAAACAGACTAGAATATACGAACCGTCACCTAGACTGAATCCCTTCCCCAAGGGACGGAATGAAGTCTACTTATTTATTGACTTGTAACAGCCTGCACTTGATCTACTCAGCAAAGATATAGGAAGCAGTGGGGTGCTTGGGTCATGTCAAGGATCAGATCCCGACTGCCAGTATACTTGATCTAGGGCTTCCGGAGTGATATGGCCAGCGCCTAGAACCATGTTACTTCTTTATTATACTACCTTCAAGATATGTTGCTTATACCATGGCCAATACATATCAGTCATCCACCTCTGTAAACGGCGAACTCCTGCTATAGCCTGGAATGTATCTAGTGGAGATAGGGTCTTGCCAAAACTCTCGCTCGCCCAGAGTATCTGACTGTTTGTTAGTAAGACAGTCTCATGAAGCAACAAGGGATCTCACGGTTCGGCCATTCTTATGCGTACTGGCCACAAAACTCCACTCATGCCCTTCAACCACAACGCCTGGAAGGAAAGGCAGCTCATGGATGGCCTCCCCTGCAAGTTCTGAGAGCTTCTTCCAATGCGATGCCTGCCAGATGCCGATCTGGAGGGCAGCTTTGCCAGTCGCTCCGTCTTGGCGCTTCGTCTCGACAGTCACGCCGATGGGCCTGCCACGGAGGGGGACGAAGGGCGTATGGTTGACGGTTTTGTCAGGTGTCTGGAGCTGAATCCGTTTCACCGCGTTCAGCACCCTTGGGTCTGGATCGTTTACCGGGTTCAGATACATAGAGTAGTCGACCCTCGCACCTGGGAACCCTGAAATGCGACTTCCAGCGGAAATATTCGCTTGCATGCTATTACCATTGTCAGCCTGGCATGGATATGAGGTAGACAGGCTATGGTGCCTACCACGGGGCGAAGCCGACCAAGTTGCCTCGTCGGCCATCAAATGCGAGGTTCAGCAGCGGCGTATGGACAAGATTGTTCCAGCCTGCCTCGTCCTGGGCCGTTTCATCGCAATCTCCTGCTACTTCGACGCTTTCAAGGACGTCTTCAAGGAGAATCTGTCCTTTCCTTCGCAAGGCAAGACTAGGGTCGTAGACATGATCGTCGAAAAGGGCAAAGAGGTCAGTATTATCTTCACTTGATGCTTTGGATTCCTCTATGATTGGCTATGGAAAGCAGTTAGGAGTGATGCATTTCCTGAGTTCGGGACAAGCGTACCTGAAGATCGCCCGGAACTACTTTATATCCGGCGCCAATGCGTCGAAAGTCAATGATGAGCTTGGACAGGTCCCGGGGAAGCTCAGGATGGCCTATAATCATAGATAGGCCTTCTCTCCAGAGTTGGACCAACAAGGTCAATCGAGAGCTGCTGAAAGACCATTTGTGCTGAAGAACTGTTTGAGTGTTGGCTTTGTGAGGCTGACGACACCAAGTTGGCATCATTTGTCTTTTTCTTGCTTTTGGGCCGCGGCGTCACCTGCTCGACATCTGGTTCATCATGAGTCGCATCATCCTGCATATGGTCATTTTTGGGTTTCTTAGGTGCGTCGCCCGACGAAATCTCTTCTGGCAAAGCGAAATGGTTCGGGAGTGAGGTGGGCGGCGACAGAAGGCGATGATCAGTCTGACGCTTGCGTTTCCTAGACGACAGAACCTCAGACGAGACTTGGCCACTTTGCGAGGCGTCTTTTATGGCTGGAATCTTCTCTAGCCAATCTACGATAAGCTGGTCTGAAAGAAACTGTGGCGATGACATAAGGATGGCCGAAATAGTGAGATCCGTCGCTGTTGTCGCGACTTGTCCTGATGTCAACAAAAGGGAGAAGTAAACACTGCGGGGCTTCTGCCGGATCTGGAAAAACGTACGCCGACTAGCTCTTCCGCTTAGTCAGTTCACACCTCATCAATCCTTCTACCCTACAACTTGGTCTCTTTTCTTTTAACTTGATATCAAATACATGTGGAATGAGAAATACGTCATAAAGACGGTAGTTTATGGATTGTGAGGTAGCTAACTATAGATTTAGCCCAGAGACACTAAGAATATGCACAAACAACGGCTAAGGCGGCAAGATATATTAAATGATGGGCAGCTTCGTGATGAATAGTTTGTTTTGATCGAATCTCTTGCATTTTCGCTGAAGGTCATTGTTGCCCGAATACTCTTTCTTGGGCCTTAATCAAGAGAATTCAATAGCTTGCTGCTGCTGGCTGGATGGGAGTGTCATTTGGCATGAGTTGAATTGGGAATACTTTTTGGATGACAGCAGACGGGACAAGGCCATTACCCTTGCTTGGCGCAATTACTTCCGCTGCGCGCCACCCAGTGATACTCATATCATTGCTGGGTTAGTGGGGCACGATAGGCTCTGTATTTAATTAGTTGATTGAAAAGCATGCGAGTAGGTGTCGTTGTTGGTATCCTGGCTGATGGATCCTACCACAACGCCTCCTATGCATTAGCCGCGATGCAGGTGGAGCTTGATCGGGAGTGTCGTCTTATCCTCGCACGTTATCGACTGGTCATTATACTTACAAATCCGGACCGCGGCTTATTTCGGCTTGATCCTAAATGAAGAAAGCACGCCGTGATGTCGGCATTGCTGACAAGACCGATCTCGTCAGAGCATGTCACTAGATGACCACTCAATGGCTCGAAATGCCTAAGCTCCTGATGGACCCTTTTCTATTTCACGCAGCGTGACAAACAACTTATCTCAATTCAAACCATTGGGGCTCTTGCTTGCCTTTCTTGATGAGGCCCCCAGCATCGATATCCAATACATATGATGTTGCCACATAGTGATAGTGACCCGTGTCTGACTTACGAACTACTGCTGTTTGGTCATAGCCACAAATTAGGCAAAGAAAGTCACCCTCGTTTATACCCATGTAAGACATTCCAATATATCCGCTCTCCGATTCAAAACATTTGGTGTGCCGGTTGAGATAGCGTAGCCGGCTGACATTGCGGAAATCTGCCATACCGCTCCATGACTGTGTTTCCAGAAAATACTGCCACAGGTCGGCGCTGGGGAAAGCACGAAGTAGAACTTCTGGGTCTAGGGTTGTTAGTATCTCAGTCAGCTGTTTCGGCTGCTGAGGGAGGGGTTGGTATAGAACTTCCAGCCCTATCAGAGCCTGAAGGCACTCGGCCATCTCCTCGTTGGCGTGCTTGGGCGGATCTTGAAGCATGAGCCGCCAGATCGCTTGCAACGGTGTAATTCCAGAAATGTATGTCGAGTGGCGAGTCAAAAAGCCATTGACGAACGACAGAAACTTCTCGACAGCCGTGTCTATAACATCTGTGGCGGAATTGTCCGCGACTTGGGTTATACGCTCGAGCCGAAATCCCCACACAAAGAGGCTCCGGGTCATTGGGAGAATGTAGGGATATTTCCCTGAAACCCCAACGAAGAATGTATTCTTTGGCCCGAGGTCTCCTTTCTTTTCGCTGCGAGCATTTTCTGGGAAATTGGGCACCCAACTGGGCAGATCGTTTGGCAGGCAATAACGTCCAGCCCCAGCAATGGACAAGAAGGATAGTGGAAGAATGGAAAGGCTTGCAGAGCCAGTCCGAGCCGTTTTTAACCAGCCATCACAGTAATGGATGTATAAATCCGAGGCCGATCCCTTGTCGCCATCATAGTTGGCCGAGATTGGAAGCTGAGTGATTCCAAGGAGGCCATAGATGTAGTCTCGTGGATCTGTCGCTGTGAATATCCGGGCGAAATAAGATATTTCCCACTCAAGATGAGTTATATAGTCTGTTCGTTTACCGAGAGCGCGCAACTGGAGCAGTTCCCGACCAGATCGCACCATAATGGCTGCAACAGAAGGCCCAACCTCTTTGAACTTGACCCATGCCATGTCAGAAAAAAAGAATGGCTTCTTCTTCTGCTCCATGACGAGCCTTCGCCCAAGTGGGCAAAGACTGACGGTAGCAGCATCGAAGTCATCCCAACTCAACGTAGCGTCTGAGGGGCCTATCAGAATTGCACGACGAGCAAGGACGAGTTCTTGAAAAATCCAGACACGCCCCCAATACGCTTCATCTAGAAGCTTCCATATGGCAGACCAAGCCTTGTTCTTGGGAAAGTAGCCTGACATGTCTGTTTCCAGGCAGAGACTTGGATACCGCCATAACGACCCGAGTTGGAACTCGCATTTGTCTGTCTCGACGCCCTGAGCCCGGCTCTGTCGTCGGACTTCGCGAGCGATTTTCTTGAGAGAATTGAATGCCAGCGAGTAATCAGTAGTCCCGATCCAACAATACACGACTTGTGCAGAGGTGTAGATCCGGCCCATGAGCTGAACCTGCCAGGCGCGTTCTTTGAGGTCTTGCTGATTGATGCAAAGAGCATCCACCCATAAGTACAGGGCTTGATGTTCCTCGCGTGTACGAAATGGCAGTATACGCCCCACACACGACCGTGCTGATCGGCGACAAGTCTGACCGTCTGGTGAGTGGCCATCCTGAGTCGCTACTCGACGGCGGAGTCGTGCTAGGGCTGATGCTAGGTTCCTCCCAACCCGCACATGTTGGCCTTGGATGATGATTGGTTCTTGATCCGTTGGACTGCCCCAGACGTAAGACAGGGCTGCATAGTCGGGTGAGTCGTTGAGAGATACCGTATCCAGCTCGAAAGCTGTATCGAGAGGATGGAGTTTGAGGAGTCTGATTTCAGCCCTGGCTTCGTCCAAAGACTGGTAGAGGGAAGGGTGTGACATCCCCAGCGTCGATGTGCTCCAAGTTTGAGGGCAATCAAGGAGAAGAATCCTAGTGCGTGGGCGTGCCTCTTAGTAGCCAGATGTAAAAGAGGAAGAAGTTGTCCGTTGTGGGACGGAGGGTGCTGGTGAGAAATGCTCAGGCAAAACGGGGAATTCCACTAACGACACGTGAAGCAAGCCACTCGAGTCCTTTGGCCTTAGTGGCTTGTGTGATGCCATCACGTAACCCCTCAACGGGCCTCTGGTCAGTGTAACTTGGTGACATTTAGAGCTGAGGCAGCCATCACATAGGGAAATGTGAGTGAGCGTGTATTGCATACAAGGATTTGCCTTGGATCATCTTGGATCACCAAGTGATGCAAGTGATCCGACTTTCATTGATCGCGGATCGTTAAGTGAGCCTGGTGATCCTATCCTATCATGATTGGTGGCCGCGGTGGAGCTAACACGTGATGTGGTACTTCTTGAGGCCTGACGGACACATGGAAGATATGATACCTCTGCTTTTACTCCCAACATCGGGACTACGATACCATGGCTTCTACTTCGATCATCAATCTTTCCAACGAGATACTGTTGCACATATTCCAATACTTCTGTCTGCACTGTCAACAAGAATACAGTCAGTCCTGGGACGACCGGCCATTTCGCTTCAAAGACTCTAGGCGAACCAAACAACAACCCGATGCCAAGTCCTGGTACTCCATCGACAGACATGCGCTCTTCTCGCTATCATTGACGTCTAAATGGTTCCGCGATCTTGCGCAACCAATTTTGTATCACGAGTTTGTCCTGGGATATGGCGATTCGTGGCTGTCGGAATCATACACTTGGGGAGGCCGGCTTGCGTCGTTTATGACCACCTTGTCTCGGCGGCCGGACCTTGCTCATCTAGTCAAGGTCATTTATATCCATACGTACCTGCTAAGAGACGATACCGACGACGGCCAGACCAATAAGGCTGCCATTTTACAGGCCGCACTTGCTCTTGGAATAGACCTTCCAGAGGCCTGGAGACGACGTATATCCGGGGTGACGGATGAAGAGAGCTTCGACTGGCCAGAAGTCTACCCAGTCTTTTTGGGCCGCTATCTTGACGACGAACGTGGGTTGACTGAGAGACAGGAGCGGCATCTACATCGGGCAATGACCGAGGGCTCAGCGCCTGGTTGGCGCTGGATGAATGCCGAACTGGTGGCGACACTGATTGCCCAAACTCCGCATCTCGAGTATCTTAGCCTCCAGGGGGACTACCAGTGGCCATCACAAGGGCTTGCAAAGTCTTCTTTTCCGGCTCTTGGGGTTTTGAACTTGTCCCTGAAAATGCTTGACCTCGGCATCGGTGGCAACCCTGCAATCGAGTTGGCTCCAGGCCTGGAGACGTTGAACCTCCATCAATATACGTTGCATTTCGGGGGCTCAATCCCCAACATGCCAGGCGTGAGGACTTTGAGGGTGACAGATACGTTAATGTCCGCTGAAATGCTGCGGAGGCTTTTGGATGCCTGCACCGGGGGCTTGGTGACTTTCGAATACGAGGCTGCCAAGGACGAGACGCTAAGTATTGGGAACGGCCATTTTCAGGCATCAGAAGCCATCGAGTCACTCCACAAACACAAGAGCACGCTGCAGGTGCTGCATCTTGATCTTCGCAAGCGAGGCTTCCAGATGAGGAAGATCCCCTCGGATGTGGACCTCAAGGGATTCTCAGTGTTGAAACACGTCTTTATCAACTCGATACCGTTATTCGGCTTTGTTTCAAGACATGCCCAGGACAACAATTCTGGGGTCTTGATCCGGCTTCTTCCTCCTTCTATTGTTTCTCTTGCAATTCTGAAGAGCCAAGAGCGCAACTTTGTCAAGGAAGCGCTAGTTGAGTTGGCAGATTGGAAGAGCCAAAACCCAGGCGAGTTTCCCAATCTGAACTGGGTTGCCTGCAGGCCGAAAATCAAGTCTTCCACTCTGGCGTCGCTGTTCCAAGCGGTGGGTGTCAACTTCAACGCCAAGGTGTGGTCTCTCAGTCAGATCAAGCCATATCTGAACGGCCCGAATGCTGATTCAACTCTCCAATTGCCGAACTGGGACTCGGACGATGATCTTTGAAGGGAGGAGGTGGTCATGGAGGCTAAGTGGGAGAGGAGCGACGTTATGATTTACGAGATATTATTGTTAATTTCGATGACGCCTCTAAGAAGGGTTATCGGCTGTAATATCAAAGAACACATTGATGAACACATGATAGCATTCGAAACCCAATGCTGTGAAACACCGCAAGTTCACGAGATGTGTTTGTTTGCACCCTTAATTTATGTCTGGTGATCTACGTAACCCATGAATCCTAGACGTGTATATCTCTGACACAGCTCTTTCATTGATGTAACAACTTCACCATCGCTGACTACTGGTTGAACTTTTCCAATTCAACCCAGACCTGCGCCGATGGCAAGATCAACAATCATGTATGGGTTTGCCCGCTCTCTAGGCGAGTATCTACTATACTAGGAGACGGCATTTTCCCAGCATGCTGTGATCATGAGTAGCAACTTCATGATGTTCGTCTAGAGACATGGCCTACCCATGGCGTACATGGAGAAGCCATCTTCATTACTTGTCAGCCTGCAATTTGACACTCGAATAAGTCTGTCATCTACAACGGCGGGTTGGGTGGAGACCCTATCAGACAAATGAAAGAGCGGCTCATAATACTAATATTTTACTCACTAGTAAGAATGTGTTAACTACAGTCGTGCCTCTTGAACCACGCCACTGCTTGATTGAAAGCTTGGTCTTTCGCAAATCGCTGCTTCCCGTCGCTCATATCCCCTCTAACAGCGAAGCCGTGGTGTACTCCAGAAAACAAGTTGATCTGCCAGTCGTTCTTGGACTTGGACAGGATCTCTTCGCTCTTATGGCGTTTCTCCACGGTGAAAATATCATCATGCTCGGCGGCAGCAATTGACAGTGGGCCATCAACGGCAGACAGTTCTTGTTCCTCCACGAAAGAGGGATGGGCGATGAAACCACAACTAATGCCATTCTTGTAATGGCGGATGGCATACTATATTGCGGTGTTAGTGCACCACTCATGGCATTGATGCGGTGATTCAACCAACCTTTGCCCCTAGGCAGTATCCCACTGCACAAATTTGAGTAATTCCCTCGAGGCTCTTCAGATACTTAATCCCCGAGACCACTATAGGATCGATGGCTTCCTGAGTGTGGGGGTTATTCCCCTGAGACCCTTTCGTCAGCCATGCCATTATGTCGAAACCATCGGGCATGTTCAAAGGCGCCGAATCGCCATTGAATATATCAACAACGAGGCAGGTATAGCCCTGCTCAGCGAATGCATCTGCCATAAGCTTGCTATTCTGCCAGATTCCGACAATGTCCGGGATGTACAAGATGGCAGTGCGAGCCTGGATGGAAGGCTTGGCTAGATAAGCGTCGATCTTGCCATCGATCTTCACGATGGTGCCCATGGGAGTACCCCTTGATACATGAGTATTCTGTTGAAAAGATTGGAAGTAACAAAACAAGCAAGGCCTTACTGGTGAAGAGTGCCAGTGGCACAGCATGCGGCGGGTGGGTGTGAGGACATGATCCGTGTGGGTCAAGATTGAATGTCGGGAAAATTCAGGAGAAGTTGATCTTAGATGGAATTTACCTTCACACATACAATTCTTGTGATATAAGCTGTAGCTCTTAGCCGAGAATCATCTGTGCCGTTGGGCTCACTGACTCCCCTATCGGTGGACGGCCCTTGCGCTTCCGAAGGTTTCGGGCGGGGATCCGTTCGTTCCGAGCGACGGAAGGTGGATCTAGATCCACTTTCCGGAGGCCGGCCGGCGATTCATCTCACTTCCGCATGATGACCAACAAAGAAGACAAGGCAAATACATGATATATTTATCTTTCGTTAGGTGTCATGACCGAAGCTGTTCTCGCTCACTCTTCCTAACCCAACTAATTGCCAAACTCTATCCATCATGTCATCCGATATCCTTCATGATGTACGGCCCATGTTTGAGCTTCGTGGCCGCAACTATGTAGTCACAGGCGGAGCCCAGGGCATTGGCTTTGCGTGCACCCGCGCCATATGTGAGATGGGAGGCAATGTTGCCGTGTTGGATATTCAGGAGAAGCCCGTTGACGAGTTTTACACACTGAGCGACAAGTTCTCTTCAAAGGCCATCTACATACAGACTGACGTTACTTCCGAGGAGAGCATCAAGGCAGCATTTGACAAGGTGCTGCAAGAGTTTGGCACCATTGATGGCTGTGTGCCCGCTGCTGGCATTGCCATTGACAAGCCCTTCTTGGACCAGACGTGGGCCGAGTTCACCCGCATTCAAGACATTAACGTGCGTATTCGTCTTTCGACGACTGAAAGGTTACTGACAGGATACCAGGTCCGAGGAACATTCTTCGTTGCCCAAATGGCAGCTCGTCAGATGATCAAGCAAGGAACAGGCGGCAGCATGGTCCTGCTAGCCTCTCAATCCGCCCACATCGGCCTTCCGGGTTATCGAATGGCCGCATACAACGCTTCCAAGGGTGGTGTGCTTATGCTATCTAAAGCATTGGCAGTTGAGTTAGCACCCAAGAATATCCGCGTTAACACCATTTCACCTGGCTTTGTCGACTCGGAAATGACGAGAAACGTTCGTGAGACGAAGAGTAAGCGGGAGGGTGAGCAGATGTGGCTTGCGCCGCCTAATCAACGACTGAGTACCCAGGACGATCTTACAGGGGCGGTGGTTTACTTGCTTAGCGATGCTGCTCGGCACACCACGGCAGCTGATATTCAGATTACTGGCGGTCTTCATGCGGGAACGATAGATGGGTTGATTAGCTACGAGAATTAGCAGCCGTTGTGGTTAAGGCAACCCCCAAGCTTTTCGCCGTGTACTTGCATCTAATAGATGACATGATCATTTATAGGAGCAGAGGGCTGCTGAATCTTAACCAGTGGCACATTCAGAAGCTTCATTCACGTCAACTTAGGAATGGTTACGGCGCTTCTCTTTTCCAAATATTGAAATGTACATGTACATGTTGCTCATCGTTCCAATCCTGATAACCTCAATTTATCAAGATTACCTTGCCTGTTCACTGGCTCCTCCCTATCGCACCTCGCTTCCATGACAACAAGGAGGACAGGAATAAACCCCCACTCCTTGTATCATTTCTGTATGATGTCAGAGCAGATCGCTTGGCGGTTACTGCTACTGCTAGCATCAGTTGCGGGCCGGGGTCGGCTATCTACCGTTGCAGGGGGTGGAACCGGCCCGCAAGGCGGATAGAGCACCCGACTACACCAAGCTCAGGCGTTCAACTAGGCGTGGCCAAGATAAGGGCACTGCTTCATGTCACAGGAACAAGTGCCAAGTGTACCGCCGCAACACCCCTATCTTTGGTGAAGCGCCAGGGGCGTATGTTGATTTGCGACTGGCACGGAGGACGGGTGTCTCTTTCCAGGTGAATTATGGATGAAGCATCCAGCCAAGGCATTGTTCATTACACACAAATCTGTCGCAAAAGGGTCTCAAACTTGTGCCATACTCATCCGTGACCCCAAATCGTGCTTACCAAGGCACAGGAAGGCTGCAGGAAAGGTTAGGAGAGTGCCATAGGCAACGCCCAGATGACAACGCTCGATATTGATACATCCTAAAAGGTACTCTCTGAAAACATATGGCTTACATCGCCAATGGGCCACTGGAGACGAAGCGAATCCGCCCATCCCATAATTATATCCGTGTCGGAAAGGGTGGACGGAATAGTAAGTCCAAATCCATCAGAAATGTTCCCATCATGAAGCGGTGGCGTATAGCCCGATTGGGACTGGAGGTCTAGCAGCTCGGGCTGAGGAATAAAGCTCTCCCTGGGAATCGATCTTGAAGTATTAGCCAGTGTCTCCTCTTCACTTGCTCCCGTATTTGGACCTCCGAGAATGCCCAGCATTAGAAGGATCTGTCTCATCTCCACCATCCTCCTTGCCAGTCTCCGCGCAGAACGTGACCGCTTAGCATGATTCAAGGTGACGCATTCCGCCATGAGGAAACTTCCGCCCAGTGAATCAACTAGATCGGGCGCTAGATTGGACAAAACAGTGGTTTTGTTTTGTTTGATGAATGCTACAACTAGAAAGGCAAGCCCAGCTGTACAAGCCAGTATGTGTTGGAAGTAGGGGTGTTGCTTGCGGTAGATGTCGGTGAATGTGTCCAGCATGTAGAGAACGTGGCAGGTATCGTAGACGAGCTCTGTGCCGGCTCTGAGGTGATTCTTTGTTGTTTCGATATCGGATTCTGAGAAGAAGAAGGGTTTAAGTAGCTGGCTGCGCACAGATTCGGCGCGGAGGTTCAACAAGATGGCCCACGTAGGTGGCCTGGTTGATGGATTCGTATGCCATGTACGGCATTCAGATAGAGTGTAATCCCCAACAGCCTTTTTCCTCCATTGGTCAATCTGGAAGTTCAACAATTCGAAGGCATCGTCATCGGTGTATCGCTCGCCCTTGGCGGCCCGAGAGATGGGCTCACCGAACCGGTCACTGATGAGTATAAACGAGAGCATGGCCTTCAAATACGGATGCTGAACCTATTTCGCATTAGTTTGGGAATATGTATAGAAATGAGCTCGTCTACTCACGGAAGAAGTCGAAATAGAGCTGAAACTGTTTTCATGGAAGTGTAATGGCAGCCCAGTCGCATAGCTCCACTGGCGATCGAGAATCACAATGCTGCTTATCAAGATACAGGCCTCTTCGCGCTGGGCATCTGAAGTCAAGGTATGATTGAATACCTGGCCATTATGAAACCCGAGTTCCATCAATGTACGGCCGGCAATTCCACACATGCGCCAGGCGGACCGCGGCATCTCTTGGAAGAAATCATACCACCCCTATCGCACTTGAGTAAGCCAAGGTCTGGTCAGTGGCAAAGACGTTTGATACTGTACCTTTAAGAATATGATGGTGACGTGTTTAATGCTGTAAGCTGGGGCGGCCAGTTTTGCATTGACGGCGTCCTGGAAGCTGTCCTGAAGAAGCTTCTCCTTGTGGCAATGGTTTGGCCTAGGGTCGGCGCGGAGAGCAATAACAAGAACGAGGTTGAATATCATTAGAAGCTCACAGGAAGTGGCCCCAGAGTCAGAGTCTGCATACCAGGATTGAGCTTGCCTGATGAGTGCGTCTATGTCAACGACAGGATGAAGGTCTCCGACGACCTCTTGATAGATGTGCACAAGCTGAATAGCCTCTTGCAAGCTCATGATGGATCGAAAGGTCAATAGTGGTGTCGCGTCTTGTCTACCCACCGTCCGAGGCGATACTGAAGGTCGCTCATCCTGAGTAGCCTCGTCGTCAGTCGTGTCCGACGCGGCGTCCTCGTCGATACTAGCGAGCTGGAGCTGCTGTTCTTGTAGCGGTGGACCGGGACAGCTGTTCCGCCGCAGTTTCAACTGCCCTACGTTCAAGGTGTAATCTGGGCTGGTCGGACCGTAGAAGCCGGGGGAGCCAGCTGTTCGAAGGGCTTTGTGGGCAGTGTTGGCAGCGTCATGGGTGCTGGCTTCGTTGTCGAGTATTGTTGCGAACTCTTGAAGCCTGGCAGCACCGGCGCTGGAGATGGGGGGCGGCGAATTCGACCGGTCGCGGTTCGCCATGTGAACTTGAGATGCCAGGCTATCCAGCTGGTCTTGCAGCGAAGCCAGTAGCTCGACCATGGATTCTTGGTTGCTGCTGATGCCACTTCATTCAGTGTCAATGATGCGACGTGGGAAAATGCAGTCTTACCTGGACGATGACGAATTGGCTCTTCCAGGCTCTTGTCTTGGCCTTGCCCGAACCGTGTCGACATTCCAGCCATCAGACTCGAAGCTGGTGCTGTAGCTACAGCTGTGGCCGCGATCCATACAATACCGACACGGCTGTCGTCCGTCGCATTTGCCCTTCCGACGTCGGCAAGCACCGCACGCGCGCAATACGTAGGGTGCCCTGCGTTTGCCTGCATCTCCTCCAGCATTGCTTGACCGCTTCAGAACCCGGGCCGTCTCTCGAGATTGGGTCGCGGTGGAAGCCATTGTGGAGGAATTGATCAAGTAGAAGTCCAGCAAGCAAGCAATGGGCGGGTGGTTGGAGAAGGAGAAATCGAGGGTCCAGGGCCGGGCCTGGTTTTGATGCAGGGAGATAAGCATGTGCTGGTCGACGGTATCGGGTATCTACCGTATCAGCGGCACTCCAAATCCTACCTAGCTTGCAGCGTGAAAATGCGGGGTAAACCGACGCTAAACCAGGTGCAAGCAGGTACCCCAGACTTGGGCTTCATGTCCCCTTGATCTCTTTGGCTATGATGTACCGGTGGCGAATTACAGTTGATCAATAGCCAATAGACAGACAATAACAGCCCCTATCATAAATGGGGCCTTATCCTAGTCAAGGAGACGGTGACGACACACCGAGGCCAGGGGCACAATTACGACCATCTGCAAGCGTAGTACCCTGGAATTGTTTATTGATCCTTCATTGTTCAAGCCAAGACCAGAACCAGACCGTACATCACCGCATACAATCATATAACATACAAGATTTACGCCAAAAACGGTATTTATAATAAAGAATCCATCTACTGCCATCTCAGCTATTTCACCTCGCGGACTTTGTAGCTAAACATCTCGTTCGAAGGTACCGAATTCCGATCCCTCATCTTGTTCGCCGTCTCAACTCCCAACACCGGCACTCGGAATTCAAAACGGGATCCTTCCTTCTGACCTTGAACGGGATATGGAAATGGGAGATAGTGTGGCATCAACCCCAGCTGGGCAAGCACGGTGCCCTGGTCCCAGCTAATGTGCTCGTGATAGAGTCGATCACCTCGAATATTTACCACTGCTGTGAAGGGCATCTCCAGCCTCTTGAAGGTAGGAGGAACCCCGGGAAGCCTGTAGTTATATGTCAGAAGCTGTGACTCTGCAGGAAAGTTGCGTTGATGAGGTCACTTACAGCCAATCCACTGTAGCGTCGTGCGTGAACTTGTAGATGAATTCGTCAACCACACGGTCGATACCCATTGTTCGGCTGATGAGTTCGAGCTCGGTATCGACTGAGTTTTGAAATATAAAGTGTCCTCGGTAGAACTCAGTTAATGGTCCGCGGCCGATGCCACCGGTAAGCTATAGAAATGAATGAGCGTCAAGGTTTTCATGGTTCTCTTAACATCTTTGCACTTACAGTGGGTACGTGGTTGACATATGGCTGATCAACCATGGTGCTCATTGTGTGTTCTACGGATCGGTCCGCGAATTCGTAATAGGTATGCTCGTCCCAGATTCGTTCGAGATCGAAATAGGGACCTCCCATCAGTGGCTTGAGGAATGTCAGGTTTCTTGTGTGAGACAAGGACTCGGCCCAGTAGTCAAAGTCCTTGTCAAACGGAGTAGCCATGCGGAAGGACTTTCCATTGGCGTATGAATATGTCGTCACCCCATCCTCCTTCTTAGTGATGTCTGACCTGCCAGCCACATGACGAAGCACAGGGACTCCTAAGGTCTTAGGTTGGTCTCCATCTGTGGAGCTTGCATATACGACGCCGCCTACCACATTTGGTGAACTGAGGAGGGCTTTGGCCGCTTGACTCCATAGTTTGGGGTCGTATGCTATGTTTGTTTAGATCTGTATGACAGAGTGTGTACATCCTAGACAGAGACGACTTACCAACGACACCAACCTTACTGTTCTTTTGCTCAAGTTCATCACAACTGCTCAATGCCTCCAGAGCAACGCTGACGACCTCATTGGCATCTCTGCTGAAAGCCTTACCCTGGATCTCAACCACCGTATAGCCCTCCTCAGCCCACTTGATGAGTGCAGAGGGCACACCTTCAATAATTTGAAGATGCTTCTCCGAGTCCTCCGTTAGAATAATAAGGCCTGGACCACGACCTAGCCTTGAAAGTGGTGGGAGTAAGGTGATGCCCTCCTCGACAGATTGGGGTTTGGGCTGAGGTAGTGGAGCTGGTGGTTTGGTGATGTCTGCGTACACGGGCATTGTCGTTTTTCCAGTAAGGACTCTGCCTCGACCTGTCTTGCCTCTCTCTATTGTCCTTACCCTATAATTTTATTGAAATGAATAACCGACAGAACGTTGCGTGCTATGGCTTCCTCTGGACCACCAGTTTGGGCAGCGCCTGCAGACTTATACTGATTGTGGTATAGTCTCCTTGCTAAGGTGCAGGGGAGGGATTGATGATCCAGTCACGGCTTGAGACGAGATAAGGGTGGATACTTGTTCCGGTCGGAACTTCCGATCGGAACCTCCGTAGCGTTCTTTACCATGTTCCTGGATGCTTGGAGATCGGGGAGTCAAGATAATGAATCTCCAGATACGAAAAATCGTAGACACCATATTGTGTTACCCCACATGGCTTTGGCCCCTGAAGCCTAGATACGGAGCGACGAACAGTACCCTTCCGACTTGGTATCACACGACCAATCTCGGCTCCCTGTTTACGTACAGCTGAGCCCTTGACGATTTCTGATTGAGATAAGCTACTTGGCGGGGAGTTGCAGCCACTAAGCTAGATTGGAACCGCCCTTGAGGTTCTTTGACGGCTCTTCCGTTCCTAATGATAAGATGCAACGCACACATTGCCATTCGGGAAACACGGTATGAAGCACGTCGGAAGTTGCGAAATCCTCTGGCCGCCGGAACTCGCATTTCGAAACCACTACATGGCCTTGCCGGCTTTAGTGTATCAGATCGATCAACAACAATGTACTGTCATTTGCGGTGTGCTGGCAGGGAGAACGGCTGAGGCCAAACCCCCCTTGATACACGGCCTTGTTATTAGCCGCCTATTGAGCGGAACGTAATTATACTGGAGTGCCATTGATTCGCTACAAAACGTTCCTGGGTGTCTCTCCGTATTCTTGAGAGTTAAAGATGTCTTTCTCCGCCTGTTTTCGGTCAGTTGGTTCACCGAGCCGATCCGTGATACAAAGAAGGTTGCAAATCAGGACACTTCCAATCATCATACCCAGTTATACTATTACTACTCGAGGGTTGACAACGGGAAAAGTCATGAAGGAATCATATGACATTGTGGTAGTGGGCGCCGGTAAGTGACTGACATTGTGCCAAATCAACGCCCTTCGCAACCTGACCTTGGCGACAGGATGGTTCGGTCTCGCAGCTGCAAAGGCGATCCGACAAATTCACCCCGAAGCCAACTTGGCGGTCCTTGAATCAGCCGAATCATGCGGTGGTACTTGGTCTAAGAATCGACTCTACCCTGGCTTAAAGTCAAACAACATGAGAGGCACATACGAGTTCCCTGACTTTCCTATGGAGGAGAATAAGTATGGCGTCAGGCCCAACTGTCACATCCCTGGCCCTGTTCTCCACCGATACCTCACCGACTTCTCCAAGCACTTCGACGTCTACAACCGAATTCAGTTCAACACTGCTGTCGACCTAGTCGAGCGTCAAGGAAGCGGTGGCTGGCGTTTGTCCGTCAAGTCCCCCGATGGAAGCCGATCTATCAACACTGCGAAGCTGATCTTGGCCACTGGCTTGACATCAACTCCAAACATGCCTGCTTACAAGGACGCTGACAAGTTTGACGCGCCACTCTTCCACGCAAAGGACTTTTGCAAGAGGGCTCCCGACTTGGACGTCAAGAGGGCAATTGTGGTCGGTGGTGCAAAGTCTGCCTTTGACGTCGCTTATGCCCTGGTTCAAGATGGTGCTACAGTCGATCTGATTGTGCGGCCCACCGGCAACGGACCTGTCTGGATCGCACCCCCATTTGTCACCCCCTTCAAGAAGAGGATCGATCAACTTCTCAACATTCGATGGATGACCTGGTTCAGCCCTTGCCCATGGGGAGACGCAGATGGCTACTATGGAATCCGAAAATTCCTCCACGGAACGGCTGTCGGCCGGTTCGTAGTAGAGAGATTCTGGTCGGTCCTGAGCAGCGATATTGTCACTGCCAACGAGTACGACTCTCACCCCGAGCTTAAGAAGCTCAAGCCTTGGCACTCCGCCTACTGGATCGGTAGTGGCCTTAGCATCCTGAATTACGACAGCTCTCTCTTCGATCTCGTCAAGCAGGGCAAGATCCGCGTCCATCTTGATGACATTGAACGGCTGGAACCTCGCCGGGCTATCCTTGCCTCAGGCGAGCAAGTCGATACCGACGCCATAATCTGCTCAACGGGTTGGAAGAAAGAGTCGACCATCAAGTTTGCCAACCTCGGGCAGGAACAGCTCGGTCTGCCCTACTCGACTGATGAAAGACGGGCTCTGGCTCAAGCCGCAGACGCCAAGGTTCTCTCCCTTTACCCGGGATTGAAAAAGCAACCCAAGATCAGCGGGAAGCCCAAGGAGGCTAATCCTCTCCGATACTACCGCTTCATGGTCCCCTCCACCTACGTAAACTCCCAAGACCTCGCCTTCGCAGGTATGATCTCCACAGTCAGCACTGCTGTATGTGCAACTGTCCAAGGCCACTGGATCGCTGCTTTCATGGCCGGCAAGCTTACTGTCGGGACTGAAGAAGAGATCACCAACGAGATTATGCTACATACGCAATGGGGCAAGTGGCGATTCCCCTGTGGCTACGGCGCTGACCTGCCTGATATGGTCTTTGAGGGTCTGCCTTATGTGAACATGTTGATGCACGACATGGGCCTCAAGACGCACCGAAAATCTAGCACATTCCAGGAGCTCGTCTCCCCGTATCTTCCAGCTGACTTTGCGGGATTGATGGAGGAATGGAAGGCGAAGGATGGTGGTGTTACTGAGGCTGTTGATGTAGAGCCGGAACTTTTGTCTTCTGTTAAGAGAGTGTAAAGAGTAGAGTCCTAACTCACGTAGGGTTGGTCTGTCATTACTGCTCCGCATAGATCAACTCCTTGTATTTCCGCCTTCCAAATAATCCCATGGCTTAATCATGACGAGTCTGGGGTCATTTGTTTCTCCCTGCCATAGTCCAGCTTCTCTGAGCTCATACACATAGCGCATACCAAACATACAGATGAGCTGGCGACGACTATATAAAACTCCCAAGAAAGGGCTTCTGTCACAGCAGCTATGCCTCGTGCAACAACCTGTTGGTCTTTTGTCTGCCAAACAACTGACGACACACTAGCCAGGGCTTCACGGATATCCTCCTCCGAGTACTACTCCTGTCTCACCGCAGAGGATAGCAGGTTGAAGCCCACATTTTGGAAAATACACACTGCGATGGAGAGAGCGATAGCTATGGATCCCATCTGGACCATGTTGCATATCACAGTGCTGTCCACGCGGTCACGCTCGGTCTTGTTGATTACATTGGAGATGCCTAGGCCGTGCTGAAACTGCATCCCAACACCGATGCCAATGAGGGCCTCAATGCCCATTACCTGCGCCTCAGAGACTCTGTCGTCCATGGTGGTGGCCATTGCAATAGAGGCAGCGAGTGTAACGGTGGAAGCACAAAGATAGATGATCTTGTAACGGCCGATGACAGTGAGGAGAACGCCGGTAAAGAGAACAACAAAGATGAAGACGATGATGAAAGGCAG
This sequence comes from Fusarium protoensiforme, assembly GCA_011320165.1. NCBI lineage: Eukaryota > Fungi > Ascomycota > Sordariomycetes > Hypocreales > Nectriaceae > Fusarium > Fusarium protoensiforme. Next base: position 26,547 of record JAANQP010000458.1, on the reverse strand, counting down.
CATGCGAACCGTCTGCTGAATGGCGCCGTGGCCGCGGGCGAAGGCGTAGAAGAGCGGGGTGTAGTGCAGGGTCACAGCATAAGCAGCGCCTGCGCAGCCTGTTGGGATCCATATGGGGAGCAGTCGAAGCTTCGAGAATATATGCATCGGGATTGCACGCTCCTCCGGCGTTGTAAAGATACAAAAGTACTGCTGCAAGACCCAAGCAACAAGAACCACGGCAAAAACTACCCAGACAGCGGTAGATGCCGCGGAGCCCCAGTCCCAGGTGGGCCCCGAGAAGGTCGTTGCGAGGGCGAACAGGACAGGCACGACCATGTTGAAGATGACACCGATAGGGTCGATTCTAGCGAGGCGCCTCCAGACAGGGACGTTGCCTTTGGCGAGAGACCGGGAGGCGAGGCAAAAGCCAACAATCGGGAGCTTAATATAAAACCCCCATCGCCAAGTAGTGTGGCTGTTCTCGGCCAAGGCACTGCCAATGGGGCCGCCAACGACGAGGCCGACTGCCCACATCGCGCTGAGGACTCCAAATAGGCCTGCTGTTTCGGCAGGTTTGGCCACGATGGCCACGTAGGAGAAGTTGCTAGGATATGCTCAGCTATGTATCAGAGCACGACGACATGTTGACGCATATCTGCTGACAGACAGACCCACCCCATCCCATGATAACACGGGCAACAATCATGGTCTGGATGTCGTTGGAGGCACCACCAATAGCCGTGCCGACCATGAAGATGGTAAGGTGGATAAGGTAGATCCATTTCAGATCAAAGCAGTAGGCCATCTTGCGAGCAAAGGACAAGACAGCAAAGTTGGTGAGCGAGTAAGAAAGGCCGATCCAGGGGAGGAGCTCGATGTTGCCAAAGACCTCGTAGAGGCGGGGCTGGATGTTGGCAACGTTACTAACGTCGTATCCTGCGAAGGGTGATTTGCGTCAGTTCCACTGGTGTCCCGGATATTTGGACGGCCTGATACTGACCACCAGAAGAGCCCGTGATGATGAAGATGAGAACAGCCGCCTTCCACTTCCATTCTGGCAAGCCACCCGGTCTCTCATCGCTGCATGTGTTCTTATGTGTCGTGTGGTCGATGATGCTGAGCTCCTCTAGACTGTAGCCCTTCTGGATTTCGTCTCGAGACGATGTGCGGTTGGACATGATGGGGTGCTGGACAAGGGAAGGTTGAGGTGTGTGATACTAAGGCTGAGTTACCGGCGCCACAATCTTGCATGGGCAGCACATCTCGCAAAACACTTGCCAGAAACTGGGAAGTCAGACTGAAGATCCGCGAACCCACTCCCTCGGCGAGTTGCCTTTTAGCTATGGACTGCGGGCCACCTAAAAAGGTACATGCAGCAAGGGGAATTACAGAGCAGGCGGCGGAGTGGTTGCGATTGACTACAGCAGTCACTGTTTCAATTTCTCTTTTGCTCCAGAAATCTTCAATTCGGTTGGACAATCTTGGTGACCTGTCCCCCAGCGCGGATAATTCCATGACCAGCCAAGTCGTTGATGTGATGCTTCCAGACTTCAACCTCGCAGCCCCCTCGCAGGAGACCAACTCGCATGGCGCACAGGAAGTTGTGCGCGGCGTTGGAATGGTTATATACGCCGCCGTTGAAGATGGCAGTAACATCTTTGCCGATGCCAGAGCTGATCAAGGCCTTGCCTCCAGGGTGGTCCTTGATAAAATCCGCAACGTTGTGGACAATGCCGGCGATGACCACTAGGGCCTCGCCTTCCTTACTCCGCCGAATGAAGTCGTCCCAGCTAATAGCAGGGAGTTGTCCTAGAGGCGTTTCCCAGTCAATGGCAGTTCGTTTGTGGTCCAGTTTCTTCTGCAATTGCTGGATACGGCCCATTTCAATCTCGTTAGCCCGTAGCTGTTTGAGGTCGTAGGCGAGGCCAAGGAACTCCCAGACCATGATAGCCCATTTTGTAGGATCGTACTGCCACCATTCAACAGTGTTGCGGTAGTCAGACGGAAATTCGTGATGGAAGTTGTGATAACCCTCGCCGAGGGTAATGAGAGCCGTGACGAAATGGTCCCGAGGAGACCTGCGATCATCAAAGGGATAGGAAATGACAATGCTGCTAGATGACAATAGGGTCCTCATTGATATCCGAGATATCCGTACTGCCAAGTCGCTTGGGGTTCTGTTTCATGATCATCCAGCCAAGATGTGAATGCAGGGAGCCTTTGTTGACAGAGTAAGGATCCTGGTCTATGTTATACCGATGATGCGCAGGTGGCCCTTTACCCACCATCGGATGGATCCTTCCACGGCACCAGCGCCCATTGCAGCCAGGTAGATCTGCAGAGGCAGAGTGGCCTCGAACGAGTGGTGGGACCACAGGCGATGATAGCCTTGCTGCAAGTCAGATAGGGTGTTGGACGTAAACGGATACGGAGCGTACCTGCTGTGATGCCAAGTCCAGTGTTGAAGTAGTAAATGGCGGCAAAGACTGCAGTGCATGGATGAAGGGGCACTCAGTAGGACGACATGAGCCCGATGGCAGGGATGAAGATGATAAAGGTAGTGTTGAGCCAGTCAAATTTCTTGTGCCAGTTGCCCCAAGTAAGGGGCACGTCTTGAATATGCGTCCTGTTGACGTCTCTAGCCCGACCACGCAACGGCTTATAATTGGATGTACCATCAGGGCACACCTGTGCCTTTCCGGTCACGGACATGGGTATCGCCACCTGGTGAAGTGCATAAATCAGAGCACCTTGTGCCACTGGAAGGATGCAAAGGTTGACATAGAGGGAGAGGAAGGAATCGAAGGGGGTAGTAGGAAGGGATGATAATAAATGCAAGAGTTGTTGGGTCAATATAAGAGTGGCTTCATCCGTACAAAGTGGGAGCTTATAGAGACATGAGAAAATCTCGTGCGTATCCGGTGTAAGGATGGATCTCTTCATCCCTGCTACGCAAGGCTCGACGCCGCCTCAGATCGGAGATGATTCCGCTCGCACTTGTGCTTTACAGCATGTGCTATGGAGCGAACATGACATATGGTTTCTTTTATGAAAGTAAGATGCGTACGTGCAAGACGTGGGCCAATACATGGACTGCCCGAAATTAGGCCTGTTCCGCCCGGCTCTCGTGCTGCGGTGTGAGCATCACAATATGATACCCGTTTTGTCTCAACCCATCTTCTATCTCATCCTACGACTTAGTCCAAGATAGCAATCGATATCACACGGAGGCTGAGGAGACCAGGACAGACTGTTCCATACCAACAACTAACAAGATCGTGGGAGGTCCCTTTCACTTCTTGTTGGTTCCATCATTAATTATTGTAGCTGAACAGCCCGGTCAAGGTAACTGTGCTTATGTGATAAGAATGTTCACCGGGGTGAAATAGCCTGGATGATAGAAGAGGATGGTATCACCCCGCAGAGTGGGACCATTAGCAATATGGTTATTGAGAATTGTCTGGCGTGTGGTGATAATAGTAACAAGATGGATGTGCTGTGTTGACGTGCAGGGTAACCAACACTATCGGATCATCTTTGCTCCGATAAGACCTCGTACCCCGCACCCAGGTTCTGGCTGTTTTCCTCTTTCGCTTCTTGGTTCTTATCTACCATATAATAACTAGTTCTATAAAATAGGTAGGTATAATGCTTGGAAGATGATTTATTGTTATAGGATATCTTTTTCAATGGAAGTGGGCTTTATGTGGCTGTTTTAGTAAAGTTATATCCTCTATAATTATCGAGCTCCTCCACTTTGACCCGTGTCTCGAGTAAATTAAAACAGTTGGCACCATTTCTTCGTTTTATATGCCCTGCATTTCCCCGGCCATTATTATTATTACTTCCTTTAAAACCCACCGAAAGATTCTCATTCTCTTCGCCAACTCATGCCTGTCGCCTAACATGGACCGTGTATCTTCTGCTTCCCGCCCTCCCATCGTATATTGGGGAGCCGTTCCAACCCTCATTGAGAACATCCGTACCTGTCAAGATGAGCCGACACTCGACAATATTCCTCAGCTCAACCGTGCAGCCGCCAGGAAACAGCCCATGGGTCATATGATCCGCCAGATGCAAGTCACGGGTGTTCATCGCTGGGGCTTTGTCATTTACCGTTGTGCCTACTCCGACCAAGCCCAGTGGGAGCAATATCTCCATTTTGTCAAGCTGCAAGTCCAAGAGGCACTGGCACATCTGGAGCTTGAGGGGCTTTTGTTCAAGTATTTGCAGTGGACTGTGATAGAAGACCTAGGTGCACTCGACGGAGCGACCAAGCCACAGGTCCGACAGGCCTTCAGCCAATGGATGGACGAGAGCCGTCAAGACCGAGACTGGCCTGAGGACCTGGATCCGCTGGTGATGGAGACGCCGAGATTCAACTACTGCATCTACGTTGATCAAAAGTGCCTTGACACTCTCGATCGAAACGACCTGGCCATGTCGACGAATCAACCCTGGAGGCCGCGGGTGGTTGCGTGTGTCCTCCTAGACGGGAATTTCGGGGCGGAGGAGAGACGCAAAGGAGAATTTCCAGCTGTCGAGGGCTGTACTCAGTACTATCCTGGCTGGATGTATACTGAGGTTGGATACCTTCCGGAACAGTACCACAAACTTTGCCACCAAAGCCTAACGGATGGCTTCCAGGAGTATGCGAGGCCACCTCTTGTGTACCCAGGCCAGGAGACACCTCTGATGGCACCCGAGTAGACTTGGCTCTCCCCAGTGCGAGATTTGGAGGCACCTGGGTAGATTCAGCACCAGAACGGGGGTAGATATTGTATGAGAGAGCTACGTTATAACTATACTAGGTCTTCAACTCCCACCTCAGCCAGTCAACTGATCCAACCTCGCTGCAACCGTGCTCGAGGGAACTACTACCAGCGAAGAGATCTTCTCTCGATGGCATGACTCCTCTCACCAATCCATTCAACTCTCCAACTTTATTCGTTGCTCCTTATTCCCGCTCGATGCAGTAACTGTAGTCACGCCGCACATAGCACCTATCTCTGTCCAAGCTAGGATTCCAGGACAGAAACTCGGCGAGGGTGGCTGGGTAACCCTTAATGACCACTGCGCAAGCATTGTTATCCCGCATTGGCATGCGCCTCAAGTACTTCTCCAAGAGAGCATCATCGTAACCATTGATGTACTTCGTGCAATCCTGTAGACTTCCCGGAGCTCGCGGCAGAAGAAACTCTCCCACATATTCTTGTTTGGCATGTGGTTTGCCATATTTAGTCAGTGGCTTATCAGCCGGCTCAACCTTGGTCTGGGCTGCAATGGAAGCATCGGGGTCCAAGTCGTTCGACCTGGATGTGTTTATTAGCACAGTTTCTGCATTCGCCTATCGAAGAGTGCACTTACCCAACACAGATATGCGTCCCTCTCCATCGAGGAAGATTACGGCATTGTTTGTCCAGATTCCGATTCCAAGACGTCAACTGTTCCCTGGTGACTCCATACTTCTCGCCCAACGTGGAGCACGTGTCAACATATCCTAGAAGATGGGTCTTGCATTGTGAAGGCAAGCAAATTGATTTGCCGAGGCCAGGGAGATTGTGACATCCAAAGTCCAAGTGATTCGCCTCAAGCAGGCCGAAGGTGGATACGTTCTGATGTTCTGCAATGCTGTTGCAGCTGTCTCCCGGCTGGATCATGTATGGGGTTGCACAAGGGGTCGACTCTGCCTTCATTATAGCCGGGGTCGAAACAGAGGTGGTCTGGGTGGAGATGCATGGTGTAGGTTTGCTATACTCGTATCCGGTCGCATGACAACTGGAGGTTGACGAGTGGAAGTTGGCTGCATTCTTCTCGTTGTAGGCGATGGGTGCCTGAAGTTTAAGCCGTAGTGGGCCTAGTATACAGTCCGTACAGGCGAGGGGTGTTTTTGATTCGGGCTTGGACTGCCATTTGGCCAGCAGTGAGTCGCAGTATTGTCCGGTTCCCCTGAGTAAAGTTATTAGTCACTGGAACTATCTTTCCTGGTTGCTGAGTCCCCTCACCTGTCTTTGTAGCAAAAGGTATCGTAGGACAGAAGGTACAGGTCGACCACGTAGGTTGCTAATTGCTCTCACGTGTCAGCACAAGGTCTCGAAGGGGTCTTGAAATAAAAGGCTCCTGTTCTCACGGGGGTAGATTGTTTCTTTGAGTGTCCAGGAATCGTCTGTGGGAGAGCAGGTCGACCGGATCTTGGAACGGAGTTGAACAAGGCTGTCTCTACACCCCCCGACACATAGAGCATTCAGCTCATCCTCCTGTAGAGTTTTGAACGCGAGGCTTTGATAGGAAATTAGCTAGAATAAGACAAACCTGCCAATCTGAGAATAGGGCTGGTCAGTCACCTACCTATGTGGAGCATGGTAGCCCAGGAGATGCGAACACTCAATGGTCGTGTTCAAAACCTCTAGGCAAGCATCGCTCACTCCCCACGACCAAAAAGGATAACGAAAAGAGTCAAGCTGCTGGGCATTAACAGTGGACAGAAAGACTACCACCCACCAGCCCATAGCTGGAAGTAAAGCTCTCATGGCGATCGTCGGTATTGGAAGTAGCTGCGAGACGAGGGCTGTGAATGTTGGGGGATACTGGTGAAATTCTAGTTTATGAAAAGCAGCATGGCCTCGGACTTTTGCCACAACGTTTCATCATCACAACTGCCGAGCTGCACCTTGGTTCCTTTCATTCCAGGAGGAGCAGTTCAATGCCCTATCTGCAGCGCACGGGTCGAAGGATTCAAGCATGGCGCATGCTGTGGACCCTCGATGCCGGAATTCTGCATGTTGGTTGAAAAACATGCGTTGTAGTAATCAACCTGCGGACTCATTGCATCCAGCACGTTTCAGACGCCCTGAGCTGAATGATCAACACGAAGGATTCGGCCAAGAATGCCTTCTTTGCTGGCTAGGTAGGAATGCAGTGCCACGTTTCGAATTCACCACTTGCAGACCACAATCATGCTGAGTCTGCAATCCGTGGCATTTCGCTAGAAAAACAAAATCGGGACACAAAGAAAGGTCTGACATAGCCCCCGGAGAATTCTATAACTTGGACATTCTTCTCAGAAAAGAATAGATCATCCTGTCCTGTCGGAGCTGTAAGACTTTATGTTCCAGTCTGCCCGACAAGCAATATGACTTTGTCTATCTCCATTCCAAAACTGCTCTTTGTTCTCTCCACTGCCCTGACCACCTTGCTTCTAGTCCAACTGGCACAGCGTCAAGACACACACCAGCCACAGCCTCGAGATGTCTTCCTTGGCGGGCGTCATGCTTCCTTTCAATCACCTGTCCGCCGAGCCGGTGACAACTCGTCCTCGAGCGCACAACATTCCAGTTCCAAGTCCGGAGCCAAAGGCGAAGGGGCTGTCCTAAGGCAAGTTGAACAACCACCCCCTTCTCAGCGGTTCCAGAACTGGCTAACTAACACCTCAAAGTTGGAACACAACAAGTTCCCCGGGAAGGCTTCCACAGAATAATCACTGGGTCAATAATACCAGTTCTACTGCCAGCCAGTTGCACGGAGCCGAGTTTGTCCAACTTCAATCAGCTGATGGCACCGATCTGGTCTTAGGAAGTCGTGGCCAAGATTGCCGTCTATTCTCCGTATGTCTAGATGTCGACCTAGACGAGTTTCCTTGCCAGTCGGGATACTTGTTGACTGGCTATGAGAGTTGTGAGGTTTGTCTACTTGAAGATAAGACCTCAGTTGATGAACGCAATAACTGATGCGAGTTCAACCCAGGGTACCAAGGTCAAGCCAATCTGCTGCAAAGCTGAATCAGCCCCAGAGGAGTGCATTTGGCGGGGTGGCGGGCCGTTCTGCAACGGTCAGTGTGAAGAAGGTGAAATGACCCTCCTCAGGTCCAAGATAGGAGGGGGTTATGAACGTGAGTCGGACTTGAAGGAATGCGACAGAGGCGAGAAGGCCTTCTGCTGCAAACAACCGGATTACGAACAATGGACTGAAGATTGTCGATGGACCGACTGGTAGGCCCGTTCATCGCCCAGTGCTGATAACATGCCATTGCTGATCTCCTATGACAGTGACGAGACCTGTGGCATGGATGAAATAGATGTCGCCTATGCAGAGAACCTCAACGGGAAATGCAGGCCCGACAAAGGAATGGTTTACTGCTGCAAATCCTCCAAGCCAGCTCCGTTTTCGAGCTGTTTGTGGAGGGGCGAGGGGGACTGTTTCGACAACGCGTGTTCAGAGTACGAGGTTAGCGTGGCAAGTCACAGCCAAGGGGACACGGCGGAGTCATGCAACCGTAAGTTCAAACAAGTCTCTTTCGTGTGAATGATGTGATACTGATCCAGAATTCAGTCGGCAGGGAACAGTCACTGTGCTGTCTACTAAATGAGGATGCCATCTCACCAGGAGTATGCGACAAGCCCATGTGCTACTTCGACGCCAGGTTCCGCTGCGATGAGGATCCTGACGCTGACGACTACTCGGATGAAGACGCATGCGAAGAAGACTGCTTCGAGGACGACCAAGCCTCGCGGCGTTCTCTCTCCAGTACCGAGGGTCGGGATCTTCATAAGCGAGAGAAGCGACCACCTGCCAAGTGGACATACCGGCTTCTGGGTATTACTTGGACCTTTATTGTCTACTCGAGAGGATACCCCGGCAGCACCCATTTGCATGATCCTACACGTAGTGCCAGCGCAACGAATAATTGTTTTCGGTATGTTGAATTGCGCGGTGCCTGGCAAGCCACCAAGAGGCTGATTCGTCTATAGACCAACCGGTGGATCATGTTCTTCAACCGACGTTGAAGTTGTACGGCGATCAACTTTGACAAGGCAAGATGTGTGGGATACGATGGATACGGAGCATAACCCCGACGTGAGTGGCCTCAGGTTCTACTAGCCCATCCTCGTTCGGATTTGCTAAGATTACTACAGCTTCAATACGCCATTGCTCTAGTCGAGACTGCCATCACTGGGAAGCTCCCTGACGGCAGCACCACCCGGAACAGCGCCATACCTCCTCAAGACTTTGATGATACTTGGAATGCCAAGGTGCTTCCACGTGGACTTCCTCAGGCCGGCTCCAGTCGCGGCATCAGGACCCCTAACGCTTACTTCATGGATCGGTTCGGGTCTCAGGGCAACCGTGTCCCAATGATGCTGGCCGAGCGAAACATGAACCAGATGAAAGGCGTCATATTCGGAGGAAACGATCCTCAAGCTCAGGGGACTTTTGACAACAATCTAAACACGGCAGTTTCTAGCGGAACCGGGGAAGATCAGTTGCTAGAACCTATCAGATCTGTATGCCTCTATTTACCTGTGCCGCATTTCCTCTGGCTAATTGGTGGTTTCCAGGTCATCTCTGTTTTCCGGTATATGCACCATGCCCAGGCTCTCCCCAGAATCCAGCGGAATCGACGCGCTCTTCTCGAAGCCTCGAGACGCATTTCGGCCAGCATACCGGAGCTGGGACGATTGAACGCTCTACACGAGGAATTCGATTACAATTGGTACCGAACCCACACCGATGCAGCAAGAGACTGGGTGAGAGAACGTATTACGCAGATCACGATTCGATACCACTTTGCAACTCTCGCCAACCCTTTAAACCCTCCTGCTAACCACCAAGTGGTTATGGACGCACTTGTAGACCTGTGGGATGGTATTAAACACATTGAGCCACCGCCTGAGGATCCTAATAATGAGAAACCTTATGGGGGTTAGACCTAGGGCTAGAGGCTTTGGGGCATGTGTAACTAGATGTTGCTAGTCAGTCAGAGGCCAATACTTAGTAGGTCATGATGGTCATAGTCTACCAGGGTGATAAGCTCGGCCGGTACATATACCGAGGATGGCCTACATAATGGGCGGCCTCCCTTTCAGCGACACAGCTTTTCAGCAAGGCTGTCCATGTCGGGGACAAAGGGCCTTGAAGCCTAGGGGAACTCTCGACACTGCACAATGATATTTGTGAAGCAGTTTCAGCGCACTTGGACGATGTTACTTTTTTCGATGAAGATAACGTTTTTGAAGATGCCCTCTACGATGACGTGGAGTCTTATCCCGCACCTCGAGGGGATAGGTCGACATCTTCGAAGGCAGAGAAGTAGTGTCTCTTCGCCCCGGTGAGTCATGGCGTGATCATCGTTAGCCAGACGATCATAGTTTGCTGTCTAGTAGAGAGGAGGATCTAATTGTATGGCAAATGCGTTCCGCGTATTATTGGTTATTAGTATTATGTTCTTGCCTATATTATGAATTTGAACTTTGAGGAAGATGCGTCTGGCCTCGGCTACCTTGAAATGTCTAACCTTGTTTTAACTTCGTGTTATCTTAGAATAGATATAATACTTATCGTTTTAAACTCTCTTCTCTCTTATAACTATGATTCCCATAGGGTAGAATTAGCTTTATTATTTATACTAAACTATATAAAGTAACTTTTAGACTGCTCTTATATTAAAACAAGCTTATTATTCCTAATATATTATATAAATTAAATAGTTAATAGCCTAATTATAAACTGATTTTTCTTAATATTCTTTTCTTATAGTTTATTATAACTTTAGTGATATTAACCTCGGTCTTTTTGGTGTATTTGTTATTTCCCATCGCTTGAGTACCTACTGTAATAGCGATCAGCTGCTAAAAGAACTGGTGGATATTAGCCACAGCGCTCCAGCCGACAAGCGCGCCCAATCATCCAATGTCAAGACAGCGCTGTGCTTTCTCCGGAATACAAGGCGCTAAAAAAACGATAGACTCTCACTAGTTCCATGCAATATTGATTTAGCTCAGCGGCGCCGACATCCGGCAAGAGAAAAGCAAAGGGGAGGAAAAGGGGTGGATAAGATGGATCACCCACTCTCTTTTGGTCTGGCTCTTCTTCTCCTTTCGTTACTCGCACTCCTGCCATTCATCCAACCCTTCGTCACTCGTTACTATCATGGTTTCAACTCGTTTCGCTACCGGTGCTCTAGCCCTGCTGGCCGCCGGTGTTGTCAATGCTAGGAATTGCCGTCCTTCCAGCATTCTCACCCTATCCACCTCTGTTGTGTCGACAGAAACGGCCACAAGCGGGAGCGCTACGGCGTCCGTGAGTGTGTCCGAGACCGAGACCGTGTCGTCGTCTGATCAGTCTTCTACTGATGTCTCCGCTTCGACTTCGGCTTCGACTGATACTATCTCCACCTTCTTGACTTCTACCACCGCGACCGAAACCCTCTCGACCGACATCTCTGTGAGCGAGTCTGTCTCCACGGACTCTGCTTCCGAGTCTTCTTCGGATACTACCGACGCCTCGTCCACCGCCACAGTCAGCTCGTCAGCCGATTCGACAACGACTGGACCTAGCGGCCCTACAATTGTTCCCTCTTGTACAACCGATGCCGATTGTGACGGAGCAACACCGTTCTGCGATGCCGGCACTTGTGTTGCTACTGACCCTAACGCCGGGTGCATGACTAGTGCCGACTGCGATGGCGCAACTCCCGTCTGCGATGCTGGCACCTGCGTTCCCAGCCCTGATGAGTGTACGACTGATGCCGACTGCGATGGAGCTACGCCCTTCTGCGACGCTGGCACTTGTGTGTCTGGCAGCTCTGGCCCTGAGTGTACAACCAATGCCGACTGCCAGGCCCTGAATGGAGGAGCCAACCCGTTCTGCGATGCCGGCACTTGCGTAGCAACCGATCCCAACGCTGAGTGCACGACTAATGCAGACTGCCAAGCTCTTAATGGAGGAGCTAATCCTTTCTGCGATGCTGGCACCTGCGTGGCCACCGACCCCAATGCCGGAATTTGTTTCGACTCAAACGACTGCCTCCTCGCGGATAACCCTCTGTGCCCCTTGGGCCTGTGTGAATGCAATGGCAACTCCTGCTCTCCCCGCTCCGACATCCAGACCTGCACCAGCAACGCCCAGTGCAGCACTGGCGCTTCTTGTCAGCAGGGTGTATGCATGGACGAGGTACCATGCACTGGGGCGGATAGTTGCCTGGCTAATGCGGATCTGTGTGTGCTACCAGGGGTTTGCCTATGTGTCGGTGGCTTCTGCCAGCTGGGGTAGATTTGAATGGTTCTCTGGGGTTCCTGCTTTTCGCTTTAATCATACCCAGCTTATTAATTCCACATCCATCTTGACCTCTATGAAGGCACCCTTTCGATTCTGGGCCTTGACTGGCACTGGCCCCGGTATATGAACTGTCACACACGGGTACAGACGAGAATGGTATTTAGATTGAATCAGCTGGGCGTTCTGACGACACCGTTGAATAATTCCAGCAACTATGACCCAAGTCAGGAGATGGGCCACCGTACGGCACCTGCATGCATGTTTGGACCACCTTTCTGATGATACCGTTAAACCCTATTCCATTCTATTCAGCGCCTCCTAAGGAGCAAACGAGGCCCCAATTCCCCATTGCTTCTATCTTGGCCTTCAGTTCCTCTGTCTCTCTGATGAAGATGTACATGATGCAGCCCCACTGCCCGAACATGCTATGGTCACTGCATCGGCGAGCCCATCAACCTCGCAATACCGTTTTGTCTTACTAACAGCATAGGCGTTAGAGCTGAATCTGTGCCACATATATGCATCTTGAAATCGAATTCCACTCAAACCCGGATCATATTACCATATTCGTTCGCGCCTGCCGCTCTTGCGTTTCAACGGCCTGCCCATGTCCCCCACGGCCGTCGCTATTCCCGGCCATCCCGTGTTGACTGTCTCTCCGCTAATTGGCGGCATAATCGACAACGACAAGGGTCAGGCTGGTATTGAAACTCGGTGTCCCCAGTGGGAAGAAGAGACGGGAGATTTACCTCATTCCGTATCCACCGTCAATCTATACTTGATCTCTTATGTTGTATCCTGGCTATAGTAGCAGCCAATGTGAACTAGGAACCGTGGCTGATGCTTCCTCTTGCCAAACTCAAACCTGAGTAGCATCTATAGATATTTGCCACTCTACTGATTTGGAAGGTCGTTGCCTTACTCTCGGCGCTTCGGTCATTCGTCATAAACCCGTACCTGAACGATGTTGCTGAAACATAGTACTTATCTTCATTCCTGTTCCTGCATTGACGGTTCTTGCCTCTCGCATTTTTGTCTTATGCGCTCTACGTAGCTGGATTCCATCCATCTTTAGCCTCTACACAGTCCTTTGGGTAATATCAAACCTGCTGCTCCATCGTCGACTACCCGCGCAGGATGAGCAATATATCGGGAGACCGCCGGATATACGACCTCAACATTGCCTTGATAGTGCTTACGACGGTCATTGTGGCTATGCGTCTCTATTCCCGTGGCGTATTAACGCGAGCACTCGGCATCGACGATCTTCTAGCTTGCATTGCATACGTGAGCTATTCCCCCATCCTTATATGGTCCAGCATTAAGACGAACATGATCTTAGGTGCTGGCTGTCGCTCTGTCAGCGCTGGAGATTCGTTCCGCCTATGCTGGCGCCGGGACGGACATGGTGCTTCTGACGACCGAGCAACACGTCAAATTGTTTTCGGTAATCCCCTTTTGCTACTTGGTTTATGCGAGTATTTATAACTACTCTATAGCTTCGGCCTGTCATTCTTCTGCTTTTCTTTGCGGGTACATGCTTCATGCGGTTATCCATCCTGGCCTTCCTGCCACGGCTGAATAAGTCACGTACGGCCGTTTCCAGCTGAAGAAGCTTCGTTTCTGTCATGTATTGTCTGCTGATTCTAGACTAGGAACATACATCCGTTGCATATGGGCGACCGGGTTCGTCATTGTCGCCATTTCGATCATTGCAATAGCATGGCTTCTTACTCAATGTAGCCCCGTGCAGTGCGCAAAGACCTTGGTACTCCGCCGTCCAGTCGGATAGACTAACAGTACAATCACAGAAATGTCTTTGACGCCGGAAATCCCGACAGAAACTGTAGACCCATGAGCCAGGAGGGTCACATCGTCTGGGCGCACAGCATCGTCGGGATATGTATCGAAGTCACCCTGTTCATCCTGCCCATTTGGATCATCCGAGTCAATCTTATGAGAGTGACTGCTCATACTGCAAAAGTCTTTTTCGTCTTTGCGGTTGGTCTATTCGCTATTATCACGGGTATCCTTCGATTTGCTATCACCGCCACCGCCAACTTTGAGGAGAATACGTGAGTCTCCCTGAACATGCTGCTGGCTTTGGCTCTAACCTAATGTTTGTTGATAGTTCCCTTAAGATGGCCCGAGTCAGCTCCTGGACCGCCTTGGAGGTGCACGTGGGCATCTGGTGTGGGTGTTTCGCCGGACTTCAACCTCTAGTACGACTAGTATCATACAAACTCAAGCTTCGAAGTCGGCTCGACAGTACCAAGACACCAACGGCATCTCACAACCGACACAACGGCCCTGGCATCATGTTGAACGGTCGTGGTTTGCCTGGGTTTGGTGGACCCCTCAAGACTGCTCAAGGATCAGATACGGAGACAGATGCCGCCAGCAGCAGGGACATGTTAGGCGACAGGAGACAGGCTGGGCAAGAGTTGGAGCTTAGCGACATGGACAGTACCGGTCATATTCTGAGACAGACACACGTTGTTGTGAGAGTCGAGGAGGGTCTACCGGTCACGGATGGCCAAGTTAGACATACGTGGAATGCCTTTTAAGGCAATGGTAGTCCCCCCTTGATAATCCATTTCTAATAGCTGTTAAACTAACGCCGACCCAAACACGTTAGACAGTTATTGAACTAACCCGATCGTATTGGGGGCATTTCGATCGTGGGATTATACCATGACCGGGTCGGATCGCTATGGCCTTCCTATTGAGATAGAGTTTGGACGTGGGTCGATATTAATGAACCATGCTCGGCGATGACAGAAAGTTCTCCCGGACAAGGGGCCATGTAGTACTCCCAGGGGCCCAAAGTTTAACAAGTGGGTGGTCAATGGGAGAAAAGTGATGTATCATTGTCAGCTGAAAAACACAACTCTTGGTATACACGTGTTTCCGGACGTTTTACCGTTTTCACGTTCCGCGCGGTAGTTATCTTGGCCTATGATGGCATGCCAGGGGTCTACGTAATATATGCCGCCTCCGGGTTCTAAACCATTAGTTAGTAGACTATCATCAGGGGGTGAGAGGACTGAGCAGAGGGCGACGAGGATGGTGATGGAACGCTCTATGAGGAACAGTCATGACCAAGAGTCCAGCTCGTGCACCCTCAAGTCCAATATCAACGCCTCCACCGACGAACTTCGAAGCCCCATTTCCGATCGCCTATACTAGGAGATGAGGAGCAGGGTATCGACTATGTGCTCTTAGTCAGATAACCCAGCCCGCAATGTCAAGCAGTCGAGCACGATGAGCTAAACGCAAGTCAGTAAGCGAATACTCAACTTGCGCGTGAGGTTCCTTTCAGCATCCAGGGACTCCTCCTCAGACATGACTTGTGCGGGAGTAAGACGGTTCTGGTCTAGGTCTCCCTTGGCCTCGACTGTCCCAATGGTGTCACAGTCTTAGTCTTCGGCGACTTTATCTGGGACCATACTCATAGCGACGGTAGGCCGCTTCTCTATTCAAATACCATTGTCCCGAGGGGTGCTGCGGCTGGCCCCTGAATTCCCCATGCCCCGGACTTGCTAAGTTCCAGACCATTCTCCCCATGGAGTTTCCATCGATCGCTGGTCCCTGTACTAAACCAAACCACAGGTGAAAACCGAGTCCAGTCACGGTCGAGACCATGGACAATGTCCCGAGCCACAGCCGATGCGATGAGAGGGAAAGCAATGGTGCTGGGCTGTAGGTTATTGACCTCATCATCAATAGCATTCAAGATGCCATTCTCTATATCATGGAAGCGCCGATCGCCATTCTTGGTGGAATTCGGACTCATAGTGTAACAACAGCAACATTGTCACATTAGCTAAGATTATAGGCAATATCGGCCCCCGAATCTTGGTATCTACTGAGATTTTTGGGCTTCTAAACGCGGTTGATAATTAGGGGATCTAATACTTGGCATAGAACGGAAAGTGGCTTGGAGTGTGAATACTAGATGCCGGTAAAGCGAGTGGCCGACGAGACCACGCGGAGAATATGGTGTGGCAGAGGCAGGCGACAGACAACCGCGCAGGACTGGGCAGAAAGTTCGGCGCGTAAAGCACGAAGCAGGTTTGGTTTTGGATTTACCAAAGCTAATCTAACTGGGTTCTATTGGAGTTGGTATCGATGAGTGCCATATCCCCGGACATGCCAAGGAGTCACGATTTGCAAATGATGAAGTGGAGATCGTTATTGATATTCACAATGAACCGCACCAAGCCGCGGTATGGATTGTATGCGTTCATTCAAGACATGCTCGGCATCCTATCCGATGACCACCTGGAGTACAACTATGTCGAGAGCACAAGTACTTTTGTCATGCAAGACCCTCTATGTCCATCACTCCCGCCGATCGCATCGTCGACCGTCTTTTCTAGTGTACCTACCCCATCGTTTGCCGTGTCTTGAGGTTAGACTCGTGCAAGCTTTTATCCTCCTCCTGCCGATGTTCCGTGGTTAAAGGTTTTCCCGGCTAGAGGCTCCATCTGACGTACCCAAGCACGCTGGCTCGTCCGTGACTCGAGAAAAGGGTATTGACCGGGAATAACTTGGATCTCGAAAACGGTGAAACACATGGAATGGAATTGGGCTCTTGAATATTTATTCCGATTTTTGTACCAAGTCAAAAATGGTCCATGAGACCAGGGGGCGGGGGCTTTGGAGCAACTCGACGGAAATAATACAGTGATAACACGGCTCAAGTGCATACCCAAGCTTCAATAACACAACAGTCTGGTTCTTCTATAGGGGACGACGGCTGGAGAACATCTAGTACTGTTAGCTCATCTCCACCGTGGAAACGTTGCGGATTCCAACTCCACAGGAACCGCAAATCCCTCCGAGCTCTCCGCCTCGTAGTTTCATGTTCGAATCACCTACGGCCCCAGAAGATAGAGTTCTTTGCAACGTAGATGATGGAAAAGTCTTTGATGGTTAACCCGCACGCCCACATTGGCTGGGGCCTGGGGCAAAACTTGGGGCCCCGGCCTCGTCACCTCCGTCCCATATCTATCGTCTCTGTGCACCAGTTTCATCTTGCCATAATTCATCTTGGTTCTCACCTTCTCTGCGAACCAGCTTGTTCTCTCTCTTTGTCCTACCTTTCACCTGCCAGTCATGGGCCTTCTTACGCTCGTTGAAGACCGTCCAACGCCCTCAGTTGTCTACAACTGGAGGGTTTATGTCCTTGCCCTCGTGGCATCATGCGGCTCCAACATGATAGGCTACACCAGTGCCTTTATCGGGACAACAATCACACTCGATTCCTTTCAGAAGGAGTTCGGCATTGACCAAAAAACTACGGAACAACGCAACCTGATCAGCGAAAATATTGTCTCGCTGTTCATTGCTGGTGCCTTCTTCGGCGCCCTTCTTACCTACATTCTTAGCCATTGGATCGGTCGCAAGTGGTGTTTGGCCATTGCTTCAGCCACCTTCACGTTGGGCGCAGGCCTTCAATGTGGTGCCGATGGAGGCCGTGGCCTCGGTATCCTATATGCAGGACGTGTGCTGTCCGGTCTGGGCACCGGTATTGCATCGAACATTATACCCATTTACCTTTCCGAGCTTGCACCACCAGCTATCAGAGGACGTCTTGTGGGTCTGTACGAGCTCGGGTGGCAGGTTGGTGGCTTGGTAGGCTTCTGGATCAACGCAAGTCATACAATCTTTCTTCATGTTCCTTTTTCAAAGGCTAATGTTTGGGTCCTATGCAGTACGGAGTCGAGAAACATCTACCTGAGAGCCATAAACAATGGATTATTCCTTTCGCCATCCAGATAATTCCGTCAGGGTTGCTCTTTGTTGGGTCTGTCTGGATCCGGGAATCCCCTCGATGGCTTTTCCTCCACGACTTCCGCAAGCAAGCTATGGATAACCTCTGCTGGATTAGACAACTATCTCCCACGGACATCTACATCGTCGAGGAGGTGGCAGCTATCGATCAGGCTCTTGAAGCCCAGAAGGCAGTCGGCGGTATTGGCTTATGGAAGCCATTCCAGGCCCTGGGTCAGCGCCCAAACATGATGTGGCGTCTCTTTTTGGGATGTATGCTCTTCTTTTGGCAGAACGGCTCGGGTATCAACGCCATCAACTACTATTCGCCTACCATATTCTCTGTAAGTGCGCTGCCCTTGTCTACTAAACGCCTATGTGGACCGTGCTAATGATTTGCAGAGCATTGGGGTTCAGCCCGACACTGTAAACGTCATGACTGGCATCTTTGGTGTCATCAAGGCAGTCATGACTTTTGTTTGGCTACTTTTCCTCATTGATCAGCTTGGAAGAAGGAAGCTGTTGCTCATTGGTGGTATCACCGGGTCGATCTGCATGTGGGTTATTGGTGCCTATATCTGCGTCGTCGAACCCACCAAGCATCCTCAGGAGACTTTGACTGGCAGTGGTATTGCTGCCATTGTCTTTTTCTACCTGTGGACCGCTGTGTATACCCCGACCTGGAACGGTACCCCATGGGTTATCAACTCGGTACGCCTTGCCTGTATCCAGCGTCTAAAATCATCTACTGACAACGAATTTTTGTTGAATAGGAATTCTTTGACCCAAGCTTCCGCTCACTGGCCCAGGCCTTCACGACTGCAAGCAACTGGCTGTTCAACTTCCTGGTATCAAGATTCACCGAACAGATGTTCGCTGGCATGGGATATGGTGTCTACATGTTCTTTGCGTCGCTGTCGTTCCTTGCCTTCCTCTTTGCCTTCTTCCTCATTCCCGAAACAAGTGGCATTCCTCTAGAAAAGATTGACCGGCTGTTTGAGCTGAAGCCGATATGGAAAGCGGATAAGATACTCAAGGCCCAGCTCAAAGAGGAGGAGGAACAATTTCGTCACGATGTCAAGGAGGATCTGGTCTACTATGAGAACCGGGATAACTCCTCTGATAGATGTTAGGTAGCAAAAGGTAAGGCACGCATATACATGAATATAAGACCGGCACCATCTTTAGGGTTAGAATTAGCGTCTATAATGAGGTAGTAGTTGTATGGTCTTGGTAAATCTTTTCTTTAGTTAAAGAAATAAAAAGAGCTCTAGAAAAATAAGTATTATTATAGATAAATTTTACATGTTAAATAGCACTATAACCGATAAAAAGAAGCCAGCTAAGCTATTGCATTTCTCAGTGCATGAAATAGCTGAGGCTATCGCACAAATAGGCTGACGAGCACTGTAGGCAAACTTCTGGTTGGTGGTGTTGATGGTTTGGCTGAATGTCTAACCAGAGCAGTACCAAATCACGCTGGTGGCCTCAACAAGGCACCACCAAGGGCTTCGGAGTATGTTTCGCCTGGGCATGTGTAATGGAAGCGTCAGTCGATGAGTCAGGAACACGCTCACCATTGTCCTAGGCGTCAATTGTAGCAAACAGGTCCAATTGTGACATGTTTACTGGGTCCAGGAAAGAGCACGGGGCTTGGACGTGATCTATCAGTGATACTGGCCTGTTTGGGCCGCCAATTCTTGATGGTGTTTTCAGAACCCAACCAGGAATCACATCCAGTGGCATTATTTGCCTGTTAAACCGCTTGCTGTCTTCACCAGTGCGTCAATGTCTTCTGCAGAGCTCCCTCAACAAGTTCACTTGGCGTCAGCGGTGAGGTCAAGGCAAGTTGATTATCTTTGAGAGGTTTTGCATGTTTGTCATGATGGTGACAGGCCATATGGTAGCCTGCCTACAGCTTGGAGCTAGCATAGCATTATACCACGCATTTAGAGCACGTAGGGGCAACAAGAGGAACGTTTCGAGGTATGCCCCGTGCTAGACCTGGCTGCATGGCTGTTTGTTGCGCACCTTCTAAGAGCTGCTTTCAGCTCGGCCCTCCCGTCCTTTCCTCGAGTCCATGGAGTTTGTGCACCAATACTAGATAACCGAGAAGACAGTGGATTCTTGATCTCATAAGTGATATAACACATCTCTGTGACAATGGATAAAGAGCCTCCAGTCACCCAATGCCACTGTTTTGTAAATAAAACTCGGAGCGTCTTGAGCATCTCCTAGAGTCCCCCCGAGTGTGAGTGGGAGATACATAATAACACTAGCCAACCTACAACTTTTACAGTACCCACTTTCCTCTCCAAATGACAGGTTCAAGTGGAATCTATCCGTGCCGACGTCTCGCTATCTCTCAAGTCTAACCCAAGCAAAATATAGCGAAAAGAAAGCACATAATAATAGCATTATTCACATACTCCGGCCGCTCCTCTCAACGGCTAGGCAAATCTATGCCTCACCTCAATTACTCCAAGTTGCGATATAAAACACATAGTTGATTGTGATGCCATGTGGTTTCCAATACAGGACCTGTTCCCACGTGTTCGATCATTCATCGGTCTAAGCTGCATTACCCTAAGCTCGTTCTTCATCCAATTCTGCCGCCGTTGACCGCCTATTACAATCTGAACACTAGGAATCGAAGCCCCATTCTTTATGTGCCGCCAATAAACCAAACCACCCGCTGGCCACGATGGCGCCCCAGTTAATCCACGATGGCTTCTTTGTGCGATGGGCTATCGTTTTTTTGTACAAGCTATTCTCTATCCGATGGTTCTCACGACTTTTCCAGCGTGCCGGTCCAGTTGTGTTCCTGTCTTCGCGCGTCTGCGTCAAGTCAACCCCCTTCACCTCACTTGCCGAACCGTTTACGATGCGCTTTGTAGCCGAGAATACTACCATCCCTGTTCCCAAGGTGTATTGTGCGTTCGAGCATAAGAGGCGCGTCTACGTTGTCATGGAACGCATCGATGGCCATCCCCTTGCCCAAGGATGGCGTCAACGTACGGCTGAGTCCCAGTCGCGCATTCTCAACAGCCTTCGCAGCATGATTGAACAGCTCCGCCAAATACCAGCCCCTACAGGGTGCGGTGTATTCAATGTCGATGGAGGGCCTATTTACGACCCGAGACTGCCCGGTCCTAAACACTGGGGTCCTTTCCGCACCATTGACGACTTCCACAGGAGGCTCCGCGCTGACCTAGACGAGCCAGAGTACGCCGGGACCCCGATACCAGAGCTTGGTCCTCTGATCTCCTTCCACAAACAACCATGGCCTTGCCCAGTATTCTCGCATGGGGACCTGAGCTCTCTGAATATTCTAGCCCGTGGCGACGACATTGTTGGTATCATCGACTGGGAAACCGCGGGGTGGATGCCACCGTACTGGGAATATACGTCTACCTGGAACGTGAACCCACAGAACCAGTTCTGGCAGAGCGAGGTAGACCGGTTCCTCAAGCCTTTCCCAGAAGCGCTGGAGATGGAGACTATCCGAAGAAAGTATAATGGAGACTATTGAAGCGCAAGCAGGTCATCTCCTTTCACTGCCACTGTCTTCCACGTCTCACCTTGCCATGCCCTTGAACCAAGGACGGAGTTGATACTCTTGATTCAACAAACAGACGCATCCTCACAATCATGAAACATGTGCGCCCACTATGCCCTCAAACCACTGATATCGCTCTACCTAGATTTCTATAACATTCTCAGCTTCATGAGTGTCTCCCACGAGCAACCTTATAGTCAGTGACGTATTGATACAACCACAACTTCACCTTGATGGCTCCGGCATCATCAAGCTCACTAAACCAGTGCCAAGACTGACCGAAAAGGAACCACTGATCTGTGTCCCTGAGTCCCTGAGCCGTCCCTATAGGTAAACTCTGATGGTAGCGCCCCCTATTGCCGCAGCTGCCCAGATGGTGGTGAGAACTTGTAGTTTGGGGAGACAGAACCTGCGTCCGGTTAGCCGCGGAGACCAAAGGTGAGTGATGGACGTATACGAACTCTTCAGAACTAAGACTGATAAACCCGGCCCAGAAGAGCCATTGTGCAATCCAAACAAAAGGCAGACTTCTGGCGGCAACCGTGTACAGTCTCGCAGGTATTTTCTCAGGAAGCTTGCTCTCTTTTCTTCCACCTGGGAAAGTGCCGTATTCTTTGTAGCGTTCTTCTTCCCGACTCCATGACATTTTCGGCTGCGCCTGGCCCAGCAGGCTTTCAAAGACACCTATATCTGGGCCGTTGGCCGTAGCGTACTTGCGCTTATACTTGTCCGGTGATGCTGCTACGTCAGAGCAGGAAAGTGAACCGATCTTGTATATGTACCGCGTCGCTTCGATGAAGGATACAGCGATTGTGAGCAGCCATATGAGCGCCCCAGCGTACATGAGCAAAGCTAGATGCCCTCTTTTCGCGTTCGTTATACTATCCAGGTCGAATACCTGTCGTCTGGCAAAGTCGACGGTCAGGAACATGTGATATGATGCCGGAACCTGAAGGATGACTCCTGCAACTAAAGAGGATGCTGATGAGGAACAGATTTTTGCTCCATGCCAGCGGATTCGAGATGGCAAAACCGCAGACAGATCGGGCTGAGGCAGCGAGCACCACAGGAGCACTAGCTGCAAAACAGGAACGGCTCCGTAGCCGGGGGTACTCTGGACAATAACCGCATTGGCCCAGTGGGCGAGGAGTTGTAAACCAGCCAGGATAATTCCTTTACCCAGCCAATGTAGCCGGTTTGGGTGTGGTCCAGAGTCGACCGTGTCGCGATGATTCGCTCGTCCTCGACTCAAGAACGCGGCAAGGAGTGTGGCTGTGTTGACGAGGACAATGCTTCCGAGTTTCCACTCATTCGAGGTGCATTTATTATCTGGTTCCACGAGACCCGGACCGAGGGCAGGGTCCATGTTTGGGCCGTTTGTTGGCTTAACTGTCCATTGCCATGGGATCATCTCTCGGGGTTGAAGGACGGTCAGTTCGCGCCAGTCCGCCGGCAGACCGTACCAGCCCTCCACATCACCACAAAGATCATGAAGCCACTCGACGTAGTCGAAACGGGTCCTAGAAGTCTGACAGGAGCCTTGACAAGAGTCGTATTCCATGTTGTGGCAGAAGCAGGCTCTGTCTATTGTATGTCTGACTTGGCAGTAACCATCAGAGTCAGGCTGACAGGCATGGGTTGCGCATTGATTGGTGAGGTCCGTTACCCGTCTCGGCATATCTGAGACACATACAGGCCAGCGCCAGTCGAGGAGGGGAATATATGCGAACCCCATGATCTTGAGCTGCTCCGTCCAGTTGCCAGGTAAAGACGCCGACCCGCAAGTGGCATTCCGCCAGAGCCGCTCCATGGTCAAATCAAGGCCATCTGATTCTGAGCATGGTTCTCGTTCCGTATCGATGTCGAAGGTGCTGCAGAAGCACTCTCTGTCAAAGTAGTCACCAGGCCTGATATTCCCTCTGGCGAGATCATAGCCGACAGTGTCAAAACTCAGGGCGGTCATGGATCGCAAAGACTTGTTGTACTCCCAAGGGCGAGCGGCGCTCCCCGTGTGTTGCGTGATGTGTGTGAAGCTGCAGGAAGCTACCACGCGTTGGAATGATTCCGCCAGTGAAGCAGAAAGCGAGTTCGCCAGACATTCTGGCGCCTTGTATGAGACATCCAAGTTTGCGTAACCTCCAACTAGACTAGATGGCCAGAGGCTCCGCAGTTCGTTCGCGTCGCCGACATCAACAAGCCATGTTCGACCGGTGGCATTACGTATCCAGTGATATAGCTGGGCCTTGGCCAGTATAGATCTGCTGCAGTACGGAAGGTAATCTTTGATGACACTAGGGGAGAACTCGGTGCTCAGACAGCTCAGCTCTGTCAACCATTGGTGGTGGGTGCATATGAATCCGAAGTACGAGGTGCAACGTGTTTGAGTACAGGCCGTCATGGCTTTGAGCCAAGCAGATTGATCCTGTTGAGCGATGCATTGCGGCATGGGGACCAGATCCTCCGGATTCACCCAGCCATGGAAGTTTTTCTCGATCGTCAGGTCGTCGTCCTCGTCGAAATGCTCGTCGACATCGTGAAGGGGCCCTGTAGTAGCTCCATTCAGTTAGCATCGAGAACGGGCAAAGAGAGTCGGCAACCAATACCCGTGGTAGCTACCCCGAAAATTCCAGCGGTCAACAGCACACGAAATGCCACAGATCCTTTCATACTGCGGACGGTAGAAAGCTGCGTTTCACTGGAGAAGTAGGTTTGGGGGAGAAATGAGGCTCTGTTATTGTTGTCCTAGGTGCGGGGAAGAACATGGCTCACATGATGCCACCTTCGGATCATTAATCATCCCATACGCCGCACTCCTTTTTTAAATTAATTAAGTAATTATAAGTAAGGAAATATATTATTTATATTAATACCTATATTTATTATATACCGCTATATATATAGCATATACTGCCCTACCTATTTAAAGGAAGGGAGTATTATACCTCTACAATCACCAAAGCCTAGGGATGGGCCTTGTGTGTTTCCAACCCCGCACCAAGCTCTCATAACAATCTCATCTTCATCTTTCAAGTACTTCATCTCTGTGCCGTCGGGAAGGGTGACTGTCTTGGAACTGGCCTGGGTGGCCTCATATAGGCAGCCAAGCTCCGTTTTCTTTCCTTTTCCATCGACGGCCTGAAACAAGTCAAAGTTGTTAGGGCTCAGGAAATCTCCGTTGGGGGTTGTTGATGCTTACGGAGCCAGAGATCGTGCCTGTGCACAGCAGGAACGGCCATCACACGCTTCGCCGAGTACCTAGTAGGCAAGAAAGCTTTCGACATCGAGCACCACTGGAATGTCATGCATCGCTTCAGCTACTTTCAAGGGTTAGCCATCAACGCAGCAATCTCGGCCATTGATATTGCCTTATGGGACATAAAGGGCAAGGCGTTGGGAGTGCCTATTTACGAGCTCTTAGGGGGCTCATGCCGCACCAAGGCCCGTGTCTATGGACATATCTACGAAAACACCATCGACAAGGTCCTGGCCGAGTGCAAGCGTAAAATGGACCTTGGGTTTACCGCGTTCGGGCATATCAATCCCTTTCTCGATGAGGGCGTCGAACGGGTTTATCACAAAACCTATATTCAAAAGATGCGTGACGCGGAGGACAATATCCGAAAGATGCGCGCTGTTGTTGGCGATAAAGTCGACCTTCTCATTGAGCTCCATCGGAGGCTAACGCCTGCCGAAGCCATGACCTTCTGTAACAATATCAAGGACACATACCCCATGTTCGTCGAGGATCCAATTCGCCCGGAGAACGCGGACGCCATGGCACGAGTTGCAGATCGTTTGTCCGTTCCTATCGCCACGGGAGAGCGCTTCTGTACCATATATGAGTTTCAGGCTCTACTGGCTCATGATGCGGTAGAGTTTGTCCGTATCGACGTGGCCGTCTGCGGAGGAATTACTGGCGCAAAGAAAGTGGCCGCCATGGCAGAGGCACATCAAGTTCAGGTGGTTCCTCATAACCCCCTCTCCCCGATCGGAGTGGCCGCTTGCCTCCAAGTCGCCGCAGCCATTCCCAACTTTGCCATCAAAGAATATGCCACGGGGTTCGAAGCGGGCGTTTTTGAGTCCACGTTGGACCATCTCGGCTATAATATCGTGGATCATTGCCCCAAGGTTGTGGATGGCTTCGTGGACATACCCCGTCGACCGGGTTTAGGTGTTGATTTGGTGGAGAACGCACAGCAAGTCCGCCCTCCCCTTGTTCAGCCCATCAAGATGAGGCCGCACAAGGATGGCTTCGTGGTTGATCAATAGTCGTCGGAGGTCAATAGAGCACAACAGGGAGTTTCTCGAATCTGAAGTCTTTAACCCGTCACCACTATCTATTTCGCCCAGTTATTCCATCAAGGGCCGGGCGTTAACAATGGCAACGAATACAATATCAATACTTCAGAGCATCATATCCCAATGTAGGGACTTTGGAGACCTCGCTGGTATGGGCAAGCTGGGTTGTCGTATTAGTGAGTCTAGCGACGACGCGGATGATCCTGCCGAGGATTGGGGCTTATGTCGGTCAGGGACATTGTGTGTTTGGATGAGTCTCCCGTCTTTGACTTGTTGTGCTTCTTTTGGAGCTCTGGCTGTGTTTCTCCGTCTCCACCCGGTTTCCTGCTGACCCGCCTTCTAGATCCCTCACAATCTTCAAGGCGAATGGCTATAGGAGCTTTCCTGAGGCTGGGAGACTTGGGGAATAGAGCAACCTTAATCAGTAGAGGTAAAGGCTTGAGTACTTAATCGATGATAATATTAGAGCTTTAAGCTTTTTTTATATTTCTATTTAATTTATTACTTAGGAACCTTGTATAATTATTATAAAGATATTTCTTTAATATCTCTAATTATATTAATTATAATTCTTTAAGAAGTATATCCCTTGGGCAGAAGAAAATACCACCTAACTTTATATTACTTAATTAAAGGACAGATAGATATGCAATTAACCTTACGAAGGAGATATATATACTGTAAAAAAATAAACCAAGAGTAAAGAAGTTCTGACTTAGAAAACTAGACAATGTTATTTAATTATTATGTTTTAAGATTAAATTCTTTCTTAATATTAAGCTATAATTTAGTAGAGGGGGTAAATATATAAGGCAGTTAATCATATTAAACTAATACTATAGCTCTGCGTATAACAACTAGTAAATATAATATAA
>JAANQP010000457.1:0-75646 GCA_011320165.1 Fusarium protoensiforme | reverse complement strand
CCCCCATCCCCGCAGCTTGTGTTTCGTCCCCTTACGTTTATCAATTTACTGGTACCGTAATCGGAGATCATTCTCATCACAAGAGAGCCACGATACACCACCACCACCCCCTTGCGGCCCACCCTACCGGGTCGAAGAGATTGGCATGGAGATGAGATGGGCTCGAGATGGACAAATAACACGTCGCACAGGAGTTACACTCCCCCCCCTTAGCCCTGCACCGTAAACCTTGATTTTTAGAATGGGAAAAGTGCGAGCAAGCATTTTACGAAACCGAAACGAGGCTAGGCGGATTCGTTCCCCAACTACCGTAATTTGTCTTGCGCGGCGCGGCTATTCAGCTGCGCTGCACAATGCGGTTCTTGCCTGTTTAGATGGACATCGGTTTGTTCTCTCTTTTCGCATTTGCAAGGTTTGACATTGTTTTCGTATCTGGTCGAAATTAATCTGGAAATTGAAGAAAGATCTCACCCCTTTTTACTCTCTCATCTAGCTTTGGGATGGATATCGCCTTTTTTCCCATCTCCCAACCTACGGGCTATTACGTCTGGCGCCGCGGCGGGCGGGAACGGGCGGCTAACTCTGGGGCCGTGTGGCCGTTCCCGCGCGTGCTTTTGCTTTTTGGCCTTGTCACAGAACGGATGGAGAACCTTGTGAGTTTGTTTTGCGAGCCGTTTTTTTTTCATGCTTTCTTTTGCACTGCTATTTCGGATTTGCCCCGAGCGTTTTTCTATCACACTCCTAATTTGTTTTTCCTTATTTCCCTCATGGGGCCCGCCGTCGTCGCACCGGTGGTCGGGAGAAACGGGCACTAAATAAGACTCGACGTGGGATTTGACAGCGGAGGTCTTTTTGAACGGGAAAAAAAAAATGGATGGGGGGTTGGGAGCGTGGGATAGTGGTTTGCACGGGGGGTTGATCACGCCTTGCTGAGGACGCGGGATGCGAGAAGGTCTAGGCTGAGAGGGAACCCGTTGAGATGGATGAACAGGAGTTCGCAGGAGGAGGAACTGTGCACTGCACTGTACCGCAGGCGGTCCTCTCGCTTTGCCAAGCCACGGCAAGGGATGAGATGAGAGTGTTCCTGTCTGGTTGTTTCAATAGTTCATGATTTGAGTTTCAATTCACGTGAAGTTTATTTCAGCTGATCAAACAGGGGGTGGAGGTGCTTTGATGCTGAATGGTAGAGCAAACCTGCTGAGTATTCCTCCGTATTACAGAGTAGTTGACCACCACCACCACCACCACCGAGGCGGCCCCCATGAACCGTGTGCTTGGGTCGAAATGATGTGTAGCACCCCTTCCCACGCTGCTGGGTCATCATGTTCCATCCCGCTTCCGAAAAAGTCAAAGCTAGAGGTATGAGCCGCTTCCCCTCCCCCCTCGTTCGTGGGATATATCCCGCAATCTGGGCTTGCAATCATCCCGTGTGCCCCTAAGATCTAGCCTCCCTTGAGTTCGCGCTCTTGGGACGAACGAACCCGTGGCGATGGCGCCGTCTGCTGCTGCGATTTGATCGATAAAGCAAGACAGAGCCAGACTTGAAAAAGCAAAAAAGGGGGGGGGGAACACACGGCTGTGCTAGGCAGCGCCAGCGAACCCAGCAGGATGGGTTGCAGTGTCTGAGCGTACAGCAAATCCCATCCCATGCTGGGGAGGGGCGGGATTATTTGGTTTTTCCTTGGGTAGGATGGAGATTTTCCTCTCCGGCTCCGTGGTAGGTTGCCTCTTTTTACACACAGACGTTGGCCGGGTTGTCATCCCCCTCCCCTGTGGCGCTGAGAGGCTGGCTGCCACTGAGACGCCCTGAGCCACAGAGGACGGCCTAGAGGAACGGTTCGTCCCTCCAGAGCGGCACGAGGCGCACGGCACACGGAGGAAGGATGGAGGGCGGACCACGCCGGGGGCCCTGCTTGGGCTCTGCCTCTCACGGCGCGCCGTCTCTGGTTGCACCTAATCTCCCAGGCCGACGGAGCGGAGAGGGGGAGATCGATCGCTGAGAGGGCGACACTACTGTAACCACACAGACCTTTTCCCACGGCCCGACGAGACGGACGGCTCGCCCACTTGTTCATTCATTCAGTCAGTCGGATCGTTTGCTCACTGGCACGAGCAGGTACGCACAGGCATTCTGACGTTGTTGCTCAGCTGCTGTGTGCATTACGATACGTACTTCCTCTCGATGCGTGCACCAATCTTATCAACAACCGACCAAGAGATACCCAGTGGGTCGCCCCCAAAGATGATAGATCTCATCGCTCAGACGCGGCGCAGTGTTTCATAGACAGATCCGCCCATGACTCGTCCATGCTCCGTTTGAGAGACAAACAGCAGGAGACCATCACCAGCTGAAAAAAGAAGAGGTGGGTTCAAACCCCTCCTCCACCATCTAGGTTACGGGTCACTGCTGGATCTGGCAGCTGGCTTTGACAGAGCAAGAGGGCTGCCACCGATGATGCATCTCGAGTGCCATGTCCATCTCATCGGTGCGAGATCTCTCTCTCGAGTATAGGATACGTCCCGCTGCCCCGCATCTCATCGACGATCATGGACCACCACCAACCAACCAACCCACATTCAAGATCCCCTCTCCGAAAAGAGACGGCAAGACACACACAAGAATGACAAGTCGCGTCAGGAAAAATACCTGCCACCTCATGTGACGAGGGAGTGCGTTTGCGAACCTCTCCCCCAACCCACACGTGCCCTCAAAGCAAGCAAGCAAGCGAACACACGGCACAAAAAGAAACAACAGGAAGAAAAAAAAAAACTGTGTCTCTGATGCACACCATAGTCCACCCAGAGACATGGATGCCCCATCTCCTTGCCTTTACACCACCACAAACGAAAAGTCCTCTTGGTCGAATCGCGATTCAAACACCCCAAGTCATGGCTGGTTACCCCCGGTCCATGGATAAAGTGCCTCTAGAGGAAAAAATCAGAGGCCAATGAGCACCCAAAGAAGCCTTCTCGTCTCTTCTCTCATCCTCATCAAACGCGACCAACGGGGGGAACTAATGCTGCTGCTAAATTCTGCTACAGTCACTACTGCTCAGCTCTCTTCTCCCTATCACTTCTCACATTCCCAGGAGATGCTTGGGATTGAGCAAGGAGGGGCGTATGTCTTTTGCTCAAACGGAAGAAAGAAAGAAAGACAAGAAAATCATCGAGGATCAGGCATGTTGCGATGGTGGTGGCTTCCACGCACGCCTGCGAATGTGATGCGATGACCCGATCCGGAGTTTATTCCCAGCGGCTCGACATCGACGGCATGTCAGCCAATTGATCGGGACAGGATGGAAATCCTGAAAAGCCTCCTTTTCTGCTTTCCCATGTCAAAGGGACCTTTACGCGGTCTTGGCAGGGCGAATGTGCGGCACGGCTTGGGGCAGGCAAGGCGACCATGGGGCGATAAAAGCCCAACTCTCACGATAGGACCTCAGCGCTTGACCCAGCTCCATGGTAACGATCCCAGGCAGAGGCGACACAGCGTCAGGGATCATGTGCAGCCCTCTCTCTTGTCTCTGTGAGCGCTCATCTTTTCCCCATCACAGCGGAAGGCGGATGATATCCCATCCGGCCCTGTCCCAAAGGTGTCCAGCCGCTCACCGAAAGGGAACAGGGGTTCCGTTGCAAGATGCGCATCCTCGGTTTTGTGAGATGCGACAAGAGAGCGAGGACATGACGGTGCCGGGCCGCTACTCGGACATGGGAGGGAGTGCCCGAAAAGCGTCGGTGACTTCCCTGACCTCGATGTGATGCAAGATGAAGGTGTTCTTGGGCGTCGGGCGACAAGTGCGGGACGCAAGGGGTTGATGGTGTGCCGGGGGGCCGGAATAGGCCATGTGCAGACGGGCAAGCCACGGGAAGGGAAGGGAAGCGAAGAGAGGAGAAGCGAAGGAGAAGATGCTGACTTCCGTCGTCTCGGCTTCGGTCACGGATTGAGTCCCTGATGGTCTCCGTCAGATCTTGGTGGTTGTCGTTTGCTTTCTTTTTTTGGTTCCAACGCTGCGGCGGCCGATGGGTGCTGTGGCTTCGCGCCAAACAGAGCCACTGGTGCCTCCCCCCCAAGAGCGGATGCAAGATTCGATTGTGGAGGTGCGATTTTGGAGCTTGTGGGAGACGTCGGCCCCATCGAGCCAGGGTCTGAGCAGGTGTCGAGGTGACATCGTGTCCACCGAGAGAATGCCGTCCCCGCCCTCTCGAGGGTCACTCGGTCCCCTGCGTCTGCACCCATCTCTTGAGTCCAGTCCAGCCTGGGTAGGCATAGGCGTGCCCCGGGCCGCGCCTCACCTCGACCGACGCACACACGCCGAGGCTGTGAGCCGCGATAATGCGATATGCGATATCTCCTCTTGTCTCTTTTGAAATCGCATGGTTCTGAAAGACCTCGATTCCCACGACCCTTGTCTTGTTCCGCCCATCTCGTCGGGATCAGAGTAGGATAGGACTGGACTGGCAACCCAACTCGTCCTCCCTCCTCGCTTGTCCCCTTCGGCCTTCCTCTTCCAGCCTCGAGTACCCCGTCAACAGGAATCGCAAGGCAAGGTCTTGCGCCCCTGGAATCTCCAGGGGGGGGAGGCCGGCAATGGCCAGGAACCTGAACAGCCGTTGTCCTCGCCCGAGCACTCGGGATCCGGGGAGTTATGGCGAGGGAAGACCGGCCGGTCAACTTTGTGTGCCTGAGCTATCAGTATTTCGGCTCGTCCCGTCTCTCAATTCGCAAGCTCTGCCTCTTGCAGTCCGGCACGGGACCCCTTTGGGGCCTGACCATCCGGTGACAGCATCCTTTGCCGAAAGTCTGTCGGCTATTCTTGGGAATGGGGAATCTGGGACCGTTCAACGTCCCGGTTGATTACTTACTTCTCCTCCCTGGCCCTACTCTATGCGAAGAATTGTAACTGTGAGTGATCATGCCCTCTCGCTTGACCATGCTCGATCATGGATGTTCGGCGCTACCACACATCGATCGGGAGCGAGCGCCCTCCATCGCAAGGCCGCGATGTGATATCCTAGCACGCATTCCTCTTGAGGGAACCTGAACCGCATGCTCACAGTGGGACCCTCCATCTTTCCTCCTTCAACCTCTGCCGGATGATTGATGCTCTCAGAGTCAGGTCAGGTCATGACAGGCGAGAATTCCGCCGTGGGGACTACGTGCCTTGCCTTGCCTTGCCTTGCTCCTCGCTCGTGCTCGTACAGGACAGAGGGAAGACGCACGACGCTCAACGACATGCAGGTCCTTCACTCAACATTGCCGGGTTTGCTTGGGCCAAGCAGACAGTTCTAGAGCAGAGAGTCGTCGAAGTCGGCGCTTACCTGCCATGCCGTTTGCGTCATGGATCGCATCAACGGCGCAGAAAAGTTTCTCGCCGCCTGCGTGCAGCCCCTGAGACGGGCCTCTCCTTGGGCCTGAGGGCGACCTCTTCAGCTTGCCAGCCCCCTTTGCTGGCTGGGGTGACCTTGCTGCGGGACTTGAAGACGAGCTCTGCGATAGTTCGCAGCTCTGGACTGAAGCTGGTGGACAGAAACGTCTTGGTCGGGGGACACGTATAAGCAGAGACGGGGCAAGAGAGGTTGGGAATATCCATCGTCTCCTCTGCTCAGGTCTGTGCTGTGCGTGTCACTGACATCCAGCTCAGCAAGGGCACTCGGGCCCGAGAGAGGACTTGTCTCGATTTCTCTTCTCTTGTCTACCTCTACATGCGGGTGTGAATGGACTGATTCTCGTCATGGCTCAGGAGTCGGGGCCTCAAGGGGGCATGTGCGTCCCCGTGCGGCAAAGACCCTGGGGCTAGCAGGCAGCTGAAGCTGGAGGAGGCGGGAATGTGTCAAACCGGGTTCTGGTCTAGAAGAAAAGAGGGGAAAGAGGTCAAGTCGGAGAAAAATTCTACGGCCGTTTTGCAAAGTCCTGGGGTATATCGCGTGGGCAGGGTAAGGGGGCGGCTGCGATGCGATGCGGATGTAACGGGTTCGTCTGGTGTAGCAGAGAAACGGAGAAGATCGGAAGAGGCTCAGGCAATCTGTGGTGTGACTCTCTGCCAGGCGTCGGGATTTTGAGGGTTCGAGGAGGGGGGGTGTTGAGAGTCAAAGAGTCTATAGGTGAATCTGTATCTCAGGGATTGCTTGTTCTCGGCTAGAGAAGGAAAAAGCTGGGGTTCTTTTTTTTTGCCGTGGTTGATGATGCGTAATGCGTTGTCTGTAAGTGCTTGGTCATGATGGCGATGGGGGCTGGATGAGGGCTTAGACAGAGGAAGCCACGGTGGATTTCTGGGAGGAGATGAGGTCTTGGGGATTGTAGAATATGTTGGTGAATATCTGATATTGTCTAGAATGGCCAATGGCAAAAAACAACCGAGTTTTGGCTGGTTTTTATTTCATTGATATCATGAGTTGTGGTGGTGGTCATGATTGTGTGTGGTGTGGGGCTATAGGGTAGTTGACTCGAGTTTGTTGGAATAGCATCGTGACTGACACTCGGTCATCAGGGCATGAGATGGGTAGTGATTTGATGTTTTGCTGTATCTAATGTTTATTTGGGCATGTGTGTATGTCTGGTTTGGGCTGTTTCTTGTTCATTGAAGCTGCTGTCGAGGATATCAATTCCCAGCTGACGTTTCCCTTGGTTTGACAAGCTGTCCTTCATCCATCGTGTAACCAACATGACAATGCGAACACGCAAGATGAGATGCCGAAAAGAGACAATAGAAATACCGAAGGTATCACCAATATCTGAATCACATTGAATAAGCTATATATGTCTAAAAGAATAACACACTCCCATGACTAGAGATAACCTGAACCATCTACACCACACCTACACATACGTATCTATACCACACCCAACAGCAAACCCAAGAAACAAACCAACAACACACAAACAAACATACCATGTGCACACTCATCTACCGCAAGTACGACTGCACAAAGTGCCAGCGCCGCGTCCGCGACGACAAGTGGATCGAGGAGTGCGAGCGCGTGAGGGCCGGCCGCAGGGGCACATGCGAGGCCAGGTTTGAGCACGAGACGAGCTACGTCCCCGCCGACGAGTGCGTCGTCTGCGAGATGGAGAGGAGGAGGAGGGAGGAGGAGGCAGAGAGGCGGGCCGAGAAGGACGCCATGGAGCAGTCGGGGTGCAGTACCAGCTGAGGAGTCAAGGGGGATGAATGAATGACGAGAAGTAGTGGTTTATGAGCGTTGTAATCGTCCCGAGAATGTATGGTTTCTCCTTGTTACTCAGGACTGTCTATATCTAATGAAGCGACATTTCAGTTGACCGAACCCATACCATATTGTACAGACCTCCCAACGCCAGACCATGAATACCATGCCATGCCGTATCGTCAAACCCACCGCGGCAAGTAATACTTGACATTCTCATACACCAAAAACGTCACCCACGTCGCAGGCATAACCCTCACAACCCCGGGCATCAAGCCGCGGTAGAACCCCCTCAGCCCGTCCTCCCTCCAGATCCTCACCACGACGCCCCTGATGCCCCGCCCGAACCTCTCGTCGGCCTCGTAGTTCTGCAGCCGGCTCCGGAGCACCTGGTAGGGGTACGTCGCGGCGCCGGCGACGAGCTTGGCCGCGCTCGAGAGGACGACCGTCGCCTCGGCCGTCATGGGGTCGTCCCTGGGGATGCCGTGCCTCTCCTCCCGCCGCCCGTAGTACCACCGCTTCGCCGGCTCGTACACGGCGAACTGCACCGCCCCGTGCGACACGCCTATCAGCGAGACGCCCAGCCCTCGGTACAAGCCTCGGATGCCCTCGGTGCCGAGGATGGAGCGCGCGCCCGAGATCATGGAAGGGTATGCGCCGTGTGCGCCGCGGTCAGAGGACACCATGCGAGTCTTGAGGACCCAGACGGGGTTTGTCAGCGCCGACGTCGATGCGCCGGCCAGGGCGCTCGCGACAAAGTAGTCGCCCGCCGAGGGGTGACCGCCGGGCCGGCCGTGCCAGGCGGCGAGGGCGCGCTCGAAGCGCGACTTGAAGAAGAAGAAGGAGGCCCAGCTGGAAGCGTTGCCGACGAGGTTGGGCGTCAGGCCGCGGTAGAGAGAGGCAAGGGGCCTGGGGTTAGACGTCAAGGAGCGGAGGAGCGAGACTGTCGTAGGGCGAACGGCAGAAGACGCAGAGCTGCGGTGGACTGAAGAGAGGCTTTGTTAGTTACTGGTGTACACTGAAAGACAGAGAAGAGGACCATACTTTGCATGCGAGTCTTGACAATGTCGAGAGGATGCACTACCAAGGTCGCGACAGTGCCGGCGCTGAGGCCGGCGATGGACTCGATGGCCGCGGGGGAGAGACCCGCATGGTTAAAGTCGGGCATATAGTAGGGGAAACAGTTTAATCTACAAGAGACTGTCACATTTTATGAGCAACATATCAAAAGAGAGGGAGCGCTGTTGTTGAAGATTGCGAGTTTTTGATACTAGAAGTGGTTGACATAATCTTTTTTTTTCTCACGGTCCGGAGCGGAGCTATCACGGAAGCTATGCCGAGCTTTCGACGTCACAAGCGCCTTGTTTCGGCTTCATGAACCCAAGACGCCGATTCACGAGAGACGTTTACATGAATAATTAAGAGTGGTTTTTCTTTCTCTCTTCTCGTCCTGGACTTGTCGGGTCCTTCTCTCTCAGCATGATACACATGGATTTCGTTTCGTACAATCAGCCCCTCCTCCCCCTCTCAAGCATGCGTCGGATTTCCCGGCCATCGATTATACACGACATAAACCCCAACGCCCGTGAATGCTGGTGGTTTGCTGCTTTAGATCCTCCCCTCCTTTAGAAAACATGATAATGTACATTGTAAGGTTTGCTTATGGTGTTTGCTCTCCGCTTAGGAGAGAGGGGAGAGGAGGCTGGTCGAGACATGTTAGTGGGATATTCAGATGTCAACGGCTCGTGGGGGGTTTTGGGCATACCGGATGACCGAGGGTCGAGGCTCGCTGCGGGTGTAGCCTGTCAAAGGGAGTTAGTCTTGTCGTCGAGATGAATGCAGTTCGTTTATTCGAGCGTCTTCGTACCGAGGTAGAGGATCAGAGGAAGGTAGCCACTTGGAGGACAAGTCAGAACAGAACATTTGCAAGGTTATACCAGGGAGGATTCAACTTACTAGTGAATGGCGACGCGAGAAATGTCAATGAGCTTGGCAATGCGCTCCTGCACACAAACTCCATTAGCGATCCATCCATCCATCCACAACCATACTCTTCGAGCTGTCGCATACCTTGGACTCTTCGGAGAGGGCAAACATTTTGAAAAAGCGGAGTCTAGTCGACTTCAAACAATAGAAACCTTACGAAAGCGGGCGACGAGACAAAATCTTCAATGGGCGCGGGAAATCGTTAGAAAAACGCTCGAGGCTGATGATCGCAAAGCGGCGGGCGTTGATTGACGTCTCGTCTCTCCCCCAAAAATTTCGGCCGGGACCTGGAAAAATGTTCCACCTCCGAACTTCGCGGGCGGGTCAACTTCGGCAAGCCACATTTTGAATTTGAAACCTTGCCTCGTCCTGTGGCTTGTCTATTTGTGGCTGGTGACAAGGCTGATCCAACCTCTGGCCAAAATTTCCCCCAGAGGAAAGCCAGGCTCCCCAGCATCAAAGGTGACACTAAGCTTTCACCACCATCATCATCAAAAACTCTGGATTTTCTTGCTTTTGCGCTCTTTTATCTAGGGATCTCACGAATTGCGAGGGAGAAACCTCCTCGTTACAAACCGTCATCATGGCGCAAAATAGGCATTGGTAAGTACTTTCCCAGTCGCAAGGCTTCACACTATTCAAAAAGCTAACACGCGCGCTCCAGGGAGCAGGACAAGGAGGCGACCGTCTACATCGGCAACATCGACGAGCGCGCCACGTCGGCCATGGTGTACGAGATCATGCTCCAGATGGGACCCATCCACAACATCCACATGCCGCGCGACCGCGTCACCCAGACGCACCAGGGCTTCGGCTTCGTCGAGTTCCGCACGCCCACCGACGCCGAGTACGCGGCCAACGTCATGAACGGCGTCAAGCTCTACGGAAAGTCGCTGCGCGTCAACAAGGCCAGCGCCGACAAGCAGCGCGCCGCAGAGGTCGGCGCCGAGCTGTTCGTCGGAAACCTGGACCCCATGGTGGACGAGAAGATCCTCTACGACACCTTTAGCCGCTTCGGCCCGCTGCTGAGCCTGCCCAAGGTCGCGAGGGAGGAGTCGGGTGCGAGCAAGGGATTCGGTTTCGTCAGCTTTGGCGACTTTGAGAGCAGTGACGCTGCCATTTCCAACCTGCACGGCCAGTATATCCTGAGCAAGGAGGTGTCGGTGCAGTACGCCTTCAAGAAGGACGGAAAGGGAGAGAGGCACGGTGATGAGGCCGAGCGAGAGTTGGCCGCCCAGGCCAAGAAGCGCAACATTGTCCCCGAAGCGCAGCCCGTTCCCCAAGCGTTCCTTCAACCACCGCCCGCCGCAGCTCCCGCGCCTCCGGCTGGCTTCGACCCGACTTCCATGGGTAGGATGCCGCCCATGGGTGCTCCTCCACAAGGCATGCCCGGTGGCTTCGCTCCCCCGCAGCGCGGTCCATCACCGTACAACGCCGGCGGTGTTCCGCCTCCTGGAGCTCCTCGCGGCTCGGGGCCTCTACCCCCGGCGCCGTCTGGCCTACCTGCCCGGCCGCCTCAATCACAAGCCGGATTCACCAACCCGGCCGACTTCCACCCGGGCAGCTTCCGACCCCCCTCAGGATCCCCTGCGCCGCCCCAAGGATACCCGGCCGCTCCTCCGCCCGGCTTTCAACCTCCTCCACAAGGTGCTCCTGGCGCTTCAGGTGCTCCGCCTCCAGGCTTCATGCCTCCCCCTGGCTTCCAACCGCCTCCTGGATTCCGTCGGTGAACACACTCCTCTCCACAAACATCACAAGGACTATCTGTCTTTCATAATATTCTCTCATCTGAGCTTCAAAGACTCGACCGAGTCGTAGACTCCATTGACTAGACCGTTGTTACGGTCAAACAAACGACCTCGCGCGTCGTACATCTAATTACCCCTTAAACCACCAAAGGAAGAGACCATGGGACGTATACATGGTCAGGTATCGTACAGACCTTGAAAAAAACCCTCCCCCGAATTGGTATACAAATCATCAAAATGAATTCCTTCCTCTCTTAAAGATGCGGCCAAATACTATGCTCCAACGCCGGGTTTTGAACCAACCATCCTCCTCTTCTTACCCCTATTCAGCAACGCCCTGAAAATGCCTGCCCTGCCTCCATCCTCGCCTTTTCCCATTCTCGAGCCGCCTCCTCGTGCTGGCCCTGAACCTCGTACGACTGCGCGAGCATGCCGTCCGTGACACTTTGCCATAGGACGTTGCCGCTGCGATGCGCCTGCTTGGCTGCCGCCAGCGCGCTCTTGAGAGCCTGCTCGCCGATGACGTTCTCGAACAGCCGGTTTCGCATGATGGCAAGCGTCACGGCGGCGCCCAGGACATTGTTAGTGGACCTGGACCCGCCCATGGCGGCTTGGATGTGTTGCTTCTGTTGGTTGAGCTGCTGTGGGGGATCCGTGGTGATGGCAGCCATGACATTGTGCCAAGCTGTGCGCAGATCGACGTTGTGATGGCTCGAGCAAAGGGGCTGCAGCTGCTCCATCAAGTCAAGAGTCTCTTGGTCATCTCTTTGAGAAGGGTGCTGCATAATCCAAAGCCTGTTCAGCCCGGCAAGCATGGCCAGCTCTCGATGCGCCGCCTTGACGCCGGTACCGCGCTGGGCAATGTCGAACGAAGGAGCTCGGAAGATGTCGAGGGCGGTCTGGAGGTCCCCTGTGCCCTGGTGATAGACGCCGGATAGATAGATGGCTAGTAGCCTCAGGATGCCCTGCGTGGATGGCGTAATAAGAGTCTCGAGCTTGACGATGAACTGCTTCACCTTGTCCCATTGGCAGTGACTAGCTGTGAACAGACCGAGCAAGATGTTGAGGTATGCCTGAGCCTCCATGCGCCACTCGCGTTGCTGAATGGCTTCTTGCAGTGAAACAGAAGGGCCGTAGCGAATTCCGGCAGTGGTGTTGTCCCCTGTCGAGGTTAGTGATCACTCGTTGCTCTCTTGACGTGAATGTTACCTACAGGAATCGAGAATCTTCAGGCCCTCTCGCCAGAAATCGGAGGCGGGTCGACGGACGTGTTGGGATTGAGATGTCTTGTGCAAGTTCGCCAAACCGCTAAAGGTGAAACTGAATCCTCGTTAGTATAAACAAACAAGATTACCCAAGGATCAACTCACACAAGAGAAGTCAGCTCAATCTTGGTCATAAACGACATGACCAAGTAGTCCACGGGCCCAGCATCTCCATCTCCGTGACGGATAATGGCGGCTGTGTCGCTGCTGATGGTGTGCGCTGTCGAGGGCTGCTTCTTGACGGGGATGAGAAAGTCCGACTTCACGTTATGCCAGTCGCCACACTCGTCTAGTCGATTCTGCACCGCCCGCATCTTCTGGGTCGTCACCTCTGAGCTCTGATGGTTGATGCTCGAAGCGAGGTCGAGGAGCAGCATGAGCATGTCGAGCTGCATGATGTGAACCGAGGGGTCGAACTGGAACTTGGCCGCCTGGGCGATGCACTGCTGCACCTTTTCCACGTTGCCGTCTTTGGATGCCTTGAGGAGGGTGAGTCCTTCGAGGAGCGAAGCAAAGGCACTGATGGCATTATCACCGCGCGAGTTGGCTAGGACTTGGATGGAGCGGATGTTTTCGAGGGCGCTGGCGTCAGCGGTCTGGCCGACTTCCATGTAGAACGAAGCTTTCAGTAGCCTGAATGCGTACGCCCAGTGAACGTGTTTGTATCTGAAGAACCTTTTAGCACCAAATATGTGGGAAATGGATGGTCGTGTGAGGCAACTCACGTCTCGCAGTCCGCGATATGACGGTCGACGGCGGTCAGGGCAGCCTTATGGGTTCGCTGAAACAATAGCTTCAACTGGATATACTGCATGCAGTACTTGAGATCAGACATACGATGCTGTCACATCAGTTAGTTGTGTCGGGCCGAGACGTTGAGGCTGCACTCACCTTGTCACACAGTGAGATACCCTTGGCAAGCGCTGTCTCAGCCTCCATCAAATTCTCCGTCTCCTCTAACAGTACAGCGGCGTATCGTAGCCGCATCCTCGCCTCTTGACGGGCGGATAGCCGGCCGCCCTGTAATGATGCCTCCAAACATGCCAGGCCCGTGGATATCAGTTTCTGGTACTCCTCTACGTGGGTATCATTTAGAGACATGGCGACATCGTGGACGGAAGCGCGAGCCTTGTCGAAGCACTCTTCGGCTACCGCCACCATGATGTTGTCAGTGCCCGGCGGCCGAGCCTTTGGTGTGGTGGCCGGCGACTTCTTGGTGAGACTTGGAGAGCGCGCAGTCAGAGCCGGGGAGTTGCCAACGGATGAGAGAGGACTAGGCTTTATTCGAGGCGTGGCAGCGCCAGGCCTTTGTTGGTGTGTTTGAGGTTGTGGTTGAGGCGGGGGGAGATGTTGAGATTGTGGACTTCCCAGCATCACCTCCATGGGTGTCACAGTGATGGTGTCCTGTTGCGGCGGCTGAGCTCTGGGGGGCTCATGTCTTGAAGAGCTCTGCAGGTTTCCCATCGTGACTGGAGGGAGAGATGGGGGTAGTTGTTGAATATCTTGCAAATTTACATAGTGTAACTGCTGCGGTTCAGGTTGGGGAAGTTGGTGATGCTGCACAGGCTCAGGAGCAGGCTCAGGAGCCGCGTCTTGGGTAGGTCGCTGGGTAGCTTGTTGTGGCTGCTGTTGAAAGGACTGGGGTGGTGGCTGTTGAACGGGCTGTTGCCGCTGCTGCTGGACTTGTGGCTGGGATTGCTTTTGAACAGGTTGCGGCGACGGCTGGGAGACGGGTATCTGAGCCTGCTGCTGGACATGAGGGTGTCGTTGTTGGTGCTGATAGTGCTGGTGTTGTTGCTGTTGCAGATGTTGCTGCTGCTGCGAGTACTGCTGGGGCTGCGGCTGGGGCTGCGGCAATCGATATCCTTGGCTCTGGGGAATTGATGGTGTCCTCTGCCGCGGTGAAGGAGCCTGGGTCTGCTGTTGAAAGCGCTGCTGCTGCTGCTGCTGCGGTGAAGCGACGGGCCGCTGATACATCTGTTGATGATGCGGCTGCTGAAATTGCTGCTGGAACATCATGCCCTGACCCCCAGGTGACTGCTGTTGTTGCTGCTGCCAAACATTGGGCGGAGGGACATACTGCGCGGCAGCTGCTTGCATCTGATGCCCTCCAAATGCCTGGTTGTTGGTCTCATATCCCTGATACGCCGCCGTGGGCATCCCCCCAAACTGCGCCATCTGCTGCTGGGCGTGTGTCGGCATATATGACTGCTGCCCCTGTTGCTGATGCTGAGGCATCGAGTAGAACTGTTGCTGCTGTTGCTGGGGGCTCGAAAACTGTTGATATCCGCCGCCGCCGCCGCCGCCGACGTATGACGGAGATGAATTCATGCCCGGCGTTGGCAGCGGCTGCTGCTGGCCCTGCTGGCCCTGCTGGCCCTGACCGTGATAGGGCCTGTAGCTCATGGCCTCTCGCTCTCCGTGATGCAGAGTCGTCCTCGTCTCTCAGCATCCGATATATGTCTCGTCGTCGCGGGGCGCAGGCCGGCGCGATTCTGCTTCATGGCATGGCGCTCTCTCGCTCCTGCTTCCTCTCTGCTCCTTCGCCTTCGGGCTCCCGCTCCCGCTTTCTCGTGCGTGTGTGCGTCGCCTCGATTCGTCGCACCGTGTCGGCTTGCGATTCGCGACTCGATTTCGTTCGATCTCTCCGTCTCGTGTCTCGTTGACTTTGAATGTGGTTGGTTTTTGGGCGTGAAGGACGGGAAACACGAGTGCGACGGGTTGGATCCCGTCGTGTCGCGGGGCATCCTGATTGGTCGGATTTCAATGGCAGCTGGGGAGACTATTTTAGACTATGCATAGGTACGGACTTGAGTTGTGACCTCAGCCTCAACATCAAGGGTCCCCTTCCCTGCATTGCATCTCAACAAAGGCAAATGCAAACATCCATTCTTTCATCCCAAATTCACATTTAATTCTCATTGCATAGGTACTCAAATATTGGCTGAAAGATACGTTGTTATTATGCGTCAAACATGTTACTTTTCATCAAGAACCGAAACCCCAAATGCAAACAAAACCAACAAAATCAAGGCCCATGCTCGTTTCTATACTATCTCGAAAATCTTCGAGATATTTGATAACGTCCCCAGCGCCAGGGCATGCAACATCCCCATCGGGTATTAGAATAAAACACAAGAAAAGAAACGCGCAAACTCCACCAATGTCTTGCTCATCCATCATAAGCATGTTTCCATCCAGAGCGCGCTTAACCCATGCAGACCCATTCAGCGAATACACACCACCGTGCTGTGCGATCCGCCAGCACGAGGCCTCTCCATACACCCTTCTCTGAACACTTGATGATTGTCTCCCAGGTGCCGCCGTCGCTAGCGGTCTCGCTGCCTGAGAGACTTCTGCTTCCAACATGAATGCCCTTGCGATCCTCCTTTCTCATAAGGCGCAGGATCTTTCCTCCGGGCGTCTGAATTGCGAGCTTAGCAGGCTTCTTCCCAGCCACAGTTCCCGTAGCTGAGCTTGGGGTCGAGCCACTAGCACTCGAGGCGTTGATACTCAGCGCGGAACCAGGTCGGGCAAATGGGACGGGGCTTGTGCCTCCTGGGTTTGACGATGGCGTCAGGGCAGATCCATTCGATAGCGCGCTTGGATGTTGTCTGATGGCAAAGACAAACGTGTTGTTCAACGCTAATCGCTGACATTGTGGCTGAACCACGTAGATGTCGTGTCGCTGCGCATGGGGAGTGGGATGCCTCGTGACAAACTCGTAAGGCGGGTTTTCACCCGTGTGAACGATGGGCAACGCAAACGCCATCGGGTGTGGGATGTCCTTGATGCTGTGCATCAATCCTCGCTTGCCCGCGTAGATCTTCAGAGTGCCCTGTCCCTCGTCTCCTGGTAGCAGAGCCTTGATGGTATATCGCTTGATTCCGTTGAACCACTCTGCCTGAGCCAGAGCCCTCTTCTTGACAATGTCGCCACTCTCAAACACATCTCCGTCAGAGTCTCGAGAGTAACCTCGTACCTCCACCTCAGCTGCGACTTCGACATCAGATGGAACATTGAACTTGATATGCACCATCTCCAAGTCCTCGATTCGAGTCAAGGCTGTGTTATAGTCGACCATTTCGATTTCGTTGCGGAAGAAGGGCGCGCAGGCGCATGGCAAGTTGAGAAGTGTCTCGTGCGCAACCGGGGGCACAATGTGCTGCTGGCTGTGATGCTCGGGAATGTGAGTCCAGCAGATCTCCAGTGGTCGACTGAGGAACCACCAAGAGTCGGCTGAGCTGTTGCTGGCGCTCGAGTACAGACCTCGCCGGGGATATGAAGGGCTGGCGACGCAGCAATCGATCATACGCCATTCGTTGTCCACCATGACAGCGTTCCACCAATGGTTGGGTCGAGGCATAATGTTGATCTCAGACACCTCTCCAGGAGTCTTGAGATAGCCTCGCACGACCTCACAGTGAATGCCAACGGCAGAACACATTTCCATAACCAAAACAGCATACTCTTCAGCGCACCCTCTCTTGGCTTGGATCACCCGTCGTGTATCGATTTCTCCTTCGAAATCTTCCTCCCAGCAGATCCTCTCAGATACCCACGTGAAAATGGCTCGAAGGCGCTGTACGTCGCTTCGATACGGGCGGCAGACATAAGTGGTAGCCAGCTGAATAGCCGTTACGGCGGGAGGAAGGCCGCTGATGAAGCGAGAGTTCTTGTCGACCTGAGCGAGGTTGATGGCCGCATAATTGATGGGTTCGGGGACCGGCTCTCCATCTACGCCTTCGTCTCCCTCGACACTCTCGTAGAGCTCATCGACAGGATTCAGAGCTGGGTGATCCATCATTTGGCATCGTTCTCGACGCTCAGTCAACTCTATTGTGCTGAGCGAGTTCGAACGGTTCACATCACGACGAACCTGGACCCAATCGACACCACCAGACAAGCCCATTTCAGTTGCAAGGTCTCTGCTAGAGGGCGTACTGCGCAGACCACCCATGGGAGAGGATCCCGGTGGCATGGAACGGGCAAAGGGTGATGACTTGGGAGAGTCGATGCCCATTCCACCTGATACAAGTCCACCTCGGCTGCTGGCAACGCCGGTCTTTGCAGTATCCAAAATCTTGCGGAAGATATTCCTCTTGGGAGGTTTCGGGTGGACAAGTCCTCCAAGTCCCAAAGCAGGATCGTCATGGAAGCCAACCTGAGTCTGCGGCCGTTGCAGTTGTTGCTGCGCAGGGGAGTTACTAGCATGGCTGCTGTGGTAAGTGACTCCAGTAAAGGGTGAGTCGGGTCTATCGTTGTCCGGCTCTCTCAAGCCCAAAGCACTCTGAGCACGGTTCCCGGACCTAGCAAGACTTCCCGCACTGGTTGAGCTGAAG
Organism: Fusarium protoensiforme; assembly: GCA_011320165.1. Classification (NCBI taxonomy): domain Eukaryota; kingdom Fungi; phylum Ascomycota; class Sordariomycetes; order Hypocreales; family Nectriaceae; genus Fusarium; species Fusarium protoensiforme. The sequence continues at coordinate 58,144 of JAANQP010000457.1, read as the reverse complement.
GCGCCTGCTGAGGTTCCACTCCATAAAGTCCTAGAACTGCTCTGGGTTGAAGAGCTGCTATTGCTCTGGTTTCCGGAGGAGGCGTTGGTCGAATTCGTCTTGGTTGTTAGGGTACGGGCAACGCCTCGACCGATCTCATAAGCAGACTTGCGGGCTCTCAACTTTCGTGGTGCATCAGCAGACCGTCCCATCGACGACTTGGGCCGCTCAAAAGGCACATTCTTAGGGGGCGGGGGAGGCGGAAGGTCGTCGATATCGTCCTCTATCCTCGAATTATGCCGGTGCAACTGTTGAAACTGCTTCTCCATGCGCTCGACGTAGCTGCTGAGTTTCTCATCGCGGGAGCCGCTCTGATAAGACACCTCCTGCGAAGATTCTCCGCTCCACGTTTCATAACCTTCGTCTTGTTGCGCTATACCCATTGATGTTCTAGGCCTGGCTCGTTCTTGCGTCTTCCTGCTAGAGCGCTGACCTGAAACCATGTCGAATTGTTCCGGGGACCAGGGGTCGTGATTCGGCTCTGGGGAACCGCGATCTGCAGGCCGTCTCGAGTTACCTTCAAGAACACCCAATTGCTCTATCACTCCATCCATAGCCTCTCTGAGGGGTGAGGGGGTCATCCCCCCTGCAGGTGATGGCGGAGCGGGAGACATAGCGCCAGGTGTGTACGCCCTGTAGGACCTGTCGTCAAAGGAATTCCGCGACCTATGGCTCATGTTGGGAGGTGGTGGCCTGTAGGAATTGTTCGAATTTTGCCTTGAGCCAGCAAAGTGGTTATATGAGGCATTGGATCCCTGGCGAGACATTTCAAGAGAAGTCCTCTGAAGATCCTTCGAACCAGCCCGCGTCATTTGCCTATGAGGAGGCGGTGCTGGAGGGGGAGGGGAGTTATCCCGCCCTTGACTTTGATAGCTGGAAATTCGATGGAACGATGGGACGGGTGATGGACCCCTCGAGCTACCATAGCCATGGCTATGATGCATTGGAGGTGCAGGAGAGGGACCTCTTCCGCCATAGCCATGAGGAGGCGCAGGCGAAGGGCCTCTTGAATGGTAACCGTGCATTGGAGCCGGAGATGGAGCTCGCGAGCCGTAGCCGTGTGATGGTGCAGGAGAGGGGGCTCTGGGGTCGTATCCACGAGGAGGCGCGGGAGATGGGCCTCTTGAATGATACCCGTGAGGAGGAGCAGGAGATGGAGCTCTTGGATTGTAGCCGCGGGGAGGAGCAGGGGACGGGGCCCTATGATCGTATGCATGAGGGGGGGCAGGCGATGGACCTCGTGAATGGTAACCTTGTGGAGGAACAGGCGATGGACCTCTCTCGACTTCGTGCGTGCTGTGTGCGAAGGAGGCGCCTGAATCTTGTCGTACTCGGGGCTTGGGAGTCTCCTTGAAGACCTCGGGCTGCTTCGCGCTGGTGTAGTGAGGAGCCTTGGCGTATGCCTCGAATGGCTTCCGAAACGTCCTCGACTTGGTGGGCGCGTTGCTCGGGGATGTGCTTGCTGGCGAAGGGACAGACTTGGTAGTTGGCCTGAATTCGGGAGGGAGAAGTTCGACAAAGTTGGATGGGAACGACCCAACGGTTCTTCGATCTCGGTATAATCTGCCCACCCACCATGAACCGTCACCAGCGTTCAAGCATTCTATCAGATCACCCTCGATGAATCCTAGATCGCGTTTCGACTGTGGCATAATGTCAGCGGCAGATTGATCGAGAGTTAAATGGCGACAAACCTCTCCTCCCCAAGAGTAAACAGCTCGACACCAGCATGGAAACCGCGTCGGCAACGGTGGTGGAGGCGGTGGCATCGTGGAAGAATGAAGTGCTAGAGATGAAGCCAAGAGCTAGACAAGATACAAGGCGCAAAGGCTTGTCTCGAAGAGTCGAGACGCGTCAGAGGTGAAGCTTTACAGGGCGACAGACACAGGCATGTCAAACAAAGCTGGTCGAGACACAAACTGCTAAGACACCAAAAAAACGAGTGGGAAACAATGAGCGTCGAGGTGGACAGGGTCTCGCGGTGACGGAGGACGGCGAGGAATTCGAAGCACCTGCAAACGTCGTCGCGCAGAGATGATAGGAATGCAGCGAGCGACGAGACAATGGCCTTGTGGTGAAGCGCCAGGTAGGATGAGAGACAGAAAATACAGAAGCGTCGGGTGGTGGGAAGAAATGATAGATGGGATGAGGCTTGAGGTCGCCTGTCAAAAAGTCGGTAGGCGGCCGAGGCGCTGGAGTCTTGGCCCTGAGCTCTGGCCTCACCGAGAAGTCTGGCCAGTGACAAAACAGAGGGGAGTAGTCGCCACGGCAACGGGGGAGATCTGCCAGTTTTCCGGGGTGGCTGGCCAGGCGCTAGCGGTCGTCCCGCCCACGACAGCTGAGCTTTAACCCGCTAGAGCGCTAAAACATGCGCTGAGACAGCCCGGCGGCATCCAGCCGAGGGCTGGGCTGGGCATATTCGAGCCTGGCGTGCCTGAGGTTCACGAGTGCGCAATTGGAGCTTGCCTTGGCTGTGCCTGGGAGCTGGAGGTGAGGCTGCAGCACCGTCGAACCCCATCTCGACTCGGCCGGGGACCTTGCATCCATGGATGAATCATGGTGACCCGGACGCCTTCTCGCGGTGGATGACGGTGACTGGCAAGGGGATACGAGAGCTGACGAGCCGAGTGCGGAATGATGATGATATGGATGAGAGTTATGTTGCACGGGACGCACAAAAATGATTTGCATTTTGGGCGTTTCTCTTTCTTACTTTTTGTGAGAAGTTAGTTATTTCTTTTCTTGGGGCAACGCAGAATGACGGCCGCCATGATAACTAGTAATGAGAGTATTATTTCTTTTGATCTGATGATTGACAGACCCGTCTCTCGGCGGTGTTCTGGCCCATTTCCCTTCTGAGACTTGCCTTTCTTTATTGAGCACTCGTTGACATCAAAAGTCTCAATTGTTGGGCGCAGCAAGCGGTTGAAGGGGCAATTGGGCTCGTGATCCAGGTTAGGACCTCGCAGGCTCAGTCTTATTTGATAACGGAAAACTAAGGTAACGGGAGGTACCTACTTCCGGTTTGTTGACGGGAGCTTTAGAGTCGATAACAGTGAAAGGGCATTGCGCATTAGCCTAGAAACACACTTGATGCGAGATTGCTCAAGTTATACATGGATTATTCGTAAATCGCAAGTAAAACTTGATCGATGTCATCCATTGTTTGCCCATGTTCGGCCCATTGTCTGGACTCTAGTGGACGGATATTAGGTGCTCCATAGCGCTAGGCAATGCACTAGGGGATCCAATGCCCCCACTGGCCTGTAGCGAAAATGACTGGGGGTCGAGTTCCATTTTCTGAGCACAAGCGGCACAGGTCATGGGGCCTTGGCTCGATTCAACCCAGGGCCCTGGGGACCTCGTCTTGGAGGTATGCGCCGACTGTATATAGACTCCACGACGCTGCATTCGCTCCAAAAGCCCTGGAACACTGCGTTGAACTTGAATTCGAGATATCAACTTGAACATTGACATTTCCATCAATTTTATCATTCGGAATCGCCTCGTCCTTTGCCAATCTCCCCCGCCCCAGCTGTCCGCCCGTCGTTATCGAGCTGTCCCAATCGGGCTAATTGTAAACAAACCAGACCTGAGGGCCTAAGCTTCAGGCTTCCCGGGGACCCTGGCGCCGCTGTCCTTGACAACCGTCGCTACCTCGACATTAACATTGCGAGTGCCCGCCGACTTTAATAAACGAAGGATCCAGCTTTGCTGCACTCGCTCTGCGCCTCGACGGTTCTCGATTCCTCCAAGACAAGATCAATTCTCTCACATCTTCCGGATTCAGCTTCATCCTCCGACTCTCTCGACCTCGTCTTATCCGCTTGCGCCCCTGCCCGTTTCTTAGCCGCACCGAAACCGATAAAAACGTCTGGGTATTGTATGACGTCAGGTCAAAATGGCCGACGAGGGCGTTGCTGAGCATTATCAGGTGCTTGAAGAGCTTGGCCGTGAGTCTTTGAGAGCCAGCTCTTTCTTTTGCATTTGCTAACATTTTACCTCTAGGGGGAAGCTTTGGAGTCGTCTACAAGGGAATCGAGAAGGCGACAGGCGAGACTGTTGCCATCAAGCATGTAAGTCCTTCTCGCCCGTGGTTGCCGGGTCCACCAGTCAGACTAACAATCGCGACCTCCAGATCGACCTCGAATCCAACGACGATGATATTCAAGATATTCAAGCCGAGATCGCTGTGCTGAGTACTTGCGCCAGCTCCTACGTCACCCAATACAAAGGTTCTTTTCTTCGAGGCCACAAGCTATGGATCGTCATGGAGTATCTCGGCGGCGGATCCTGCCTGGATCTCGTATGTCTTCCCCGACCTGACCTGTGACTCGGAAGCTCAGCTACTGACAAGGAATAGTTGAAACCCGCCAACTTTAGTGAGACACACATTGCCATTGTCTGCCGTGAACTTCTCCTGGGCATCCAGTACCTGCACACTGAGGGCAAAATCCATCGAGACATCAAGGCCGCCAACGTCCTCCTCTCTGAGACGGGCAAAGTCAAGCTGGCCGACTTTGGCGTCGCCGCTCAGCTGACCAACATCAAGTCGCAGCGAAACACCTTTGTCGGAACACCCTTCTGGATGGCCCCTGAAGTCATTCAGCAAGATGGCTACAGCTTCAAGGCCGACATCTGGTCCCTCGGCATCACAGCAATGGAGATGGCCAATGGCGAGCCCCCTCTGTGCCACATTCACCCCATGAAGGTCCTCTTCCACATCCCTAAGAACTCACCTCCTCGCCTGGAGGGCAACTTCAGTAAGGAGTTTAAAGATTTCATTGCACAATGTCTCACCAAGGATTATGACCGTCGACCCACAGCAAGGGAGTTGCTGCGGCACCGGTTCATCCGCAACGCCGGAAAGGTCGAGGCCCTCCAGGAGCTGATTGCCCGTCGCCAGATGTGGGAGGCCAATCAAAACAGACAGAAGCATCCCATCTACTACCAGGAGACTCTACAGACCATGACTCCCAAGGACGAACAACAGGAATGGGTTTTCGACACGGTTAAGTCGATCGCGCCGCCGCCCAAGAGGCCCTCATCCAAGCACCACCGAAAGCCTTCGTCCATATTCTCTGCCGAAGAGGCGATGCGGAAGTTGGATGTCAAGGATGGACCTCTGGGAGGAACTTCGCCCGCCCCGGCCACTGTTCGAAAGTCGACTGTCCGTCGGACACCATCCCTCGCCCAGAACACATCGATGCGGTCCAGTGGCTCGCCTCGATCGTCCCTCCTCCCCAAGAAACCACTCCAGCCGGACATGTCCTTTGGAAACTCGGGATCGACTATGCGTCTCTTCCGAAGAGTGCCCTCCGGCGGCTCGGACCACACTAGGCCCACCTCTCCAGATGATGTCTTTTGCGATGAGAACCTTCCGCCCTCTATGGCGGCTCCTGTTGAGCCATACGGCAAGGAGGCTGTTCTCGGACGTCGGCTATACACCAAGGCTGTAGAGCCCTCACTCGCCGAGCTGCATGCTCAAACTTCTGCTATGCAGAAGCGAGAAGCGCTGGCGAAGCTGTCGGATGCCTTTGCAGCCCTGGACGCGGTTGACCCCGAGGGAGCCTACCATCTCATGAGCAGCATGATGTCGTCCATGTCCCAGGATAACAAACTGAGCGCTGCTTTCCTCCGTCAGCCTGCCCAAAAGATCCCCGACGACGGCACTCCTCAGGGTACCGTGATTGTCAAGAGCTCCACCCCTGTGAACAGCCCGTCGAAATTGATGATGAGCTCCAACAACCCTCACCTCCGGAGCCACCGACGCCGCCATGCTGATACGCCCAGCATGTACGAGAAGAACTTTAACCGAGAGAAGGGGACCATGGAGTCCAAGTACCCCGGTCAAGAGGCCAAAGCGGGCATGGAGCACTCCAAGCAGTTGTCCGATGTCCTCTACTCCCGCTGGGTTGACAATCTTCACGTCCGGTGGCCCGCTGTCTAAGACGGAACTACCAACGCCTAGTGGAACCATGAGGTAACGCTATGGCACGACATGAACGACTTGGTCACGGTTCGTGCTCGACCTAATTGGTTGTACGATGTTTGTACGAGGATAATTGTACCCCCCATTTTGCATTTGGCTGTGCTTTTCAAGCTGGGAATTGCATCGAGAAGGGGAAAGCGAAGCATTGAGGCTGATTCATGACTGATTGCATTTCCATCTTCATTTCGATGACTTGGGGGATCCTGGGCTCGCATGGCGCCCATGACATCTTTGATGGCCTCACTGGTTTGGCCTATTATTTCTCACTTCTGCCACGCGCACATGTTGTCTGTTTTCTGCTATTTTGGAGCCAAGGTTAGGAGGCGTTACGAAGGCATTGCATTTTGACTTGGACTTGGGATGGGATAGGATGGGATGGGATGGGAGGGAGGCATATTTGGCTTTGATTGTTTCTACTGGCATAGGCATTGGTGTGGGAATTTGGCAAGTAGATAGATAGATATAGGCAGTATCTAGAATCACAAATCGAGTACCTGTACTCCGAACATCAAGTTTAAGATCAAAGACACGCGAGACTCAGTTGTGAAAGCGGTGGGCTTGTTTGTGATTAAAGGGTGGTTGGTATTACAGTGTGGTGTGTTTGCTTGTTACAGATGAAAAAGCTCGCTCAATGCTGTGTTACGTTTCATCGCTGGGGCCAAGAGCCAGCTTGATCCTCCAGTTCTTGAACTCGTCAGACAGGATGTCCCCGTGGCCCGTCTCGTCCACCTTGAACAGCTCGATGGTTGGCGATTGTGGCCGCCGCTGTATTCTCCAGACGCCCTCGTCGTTGATGTTTTGTGTGAGCCCTGGTAAACAGAGTTAGTCTCGTCAAACGTGTTGTCTGTACAGAATGAAAAGAGACGTACATTCGAGGAAGGTGGCGGCAAAGTTGACGCACATGTCGGCGTTCCACTTGGGGTTCGGCTGGGCGTTGACCGTCTCGGGGATCCTGTGCGTCTCCAAGTCTTGGGTGCTGACGAGGACGCCATCACGGGTGCGAAAGCCGACGACGATGCGTGGGACGCCGAGGAGGAAGGACTGGATCCAGTACTTCATCAGCTTGCGGTTGAAGCCCTCCATGTCGCCGGGGTTTCGGATCTCTGCAGATGTCTTGAGCTCTACCCAGTTGATGGGGACGCCCTTTTCTTCGGGCTTCGAGTCCCAGACTACAACAGGTGTAAGTCGAGGTTGCGAGGGAGGAGGTTTGAAAGAAACATACTGGCATCGACTTCGCCACCGAGGCACATGACTGTCTTGCCGATACCTGTGCGGACAACGGAGCAGTACTGGGCTTTGTTATTGACGATTTCGTTCTCGCGGTTTTCGATAAATTCGCGAGAAGTCTCTGCCCACGGACTTGGCAGTGTTGAGAGCGTCTCAAACTTGTATCCTGTTCCACAGTCATCAGCAAATGGATCGAAAGAAACCACCAAGGGGTTGAACTATTACCCCAAAATTGCATCACTTCCAGAGGGGGCCCTCTTCTGCGTTTGCCGTTCCCCTGGTTGGCCCTTGAGGCGACCTTGTAGGCGTGGTTCTCCTCAATGAAGCTATTGGGTTAGCATTTACCTCAGCCAAAGGCCGGGCGATATTTCTTACATGCAGTCCTTGGTGAGGTATACATGTCAGTAGATTGAACTAGACGGGGAGGAACAGGTCTTCATCTTGGGCGTACTTGATATAATGTGGCATTCATCTCGAAGCTGTGTGGCAGTCAGTCAGTTGACTGTGTGCTACCAACGAAACATGGACTTACCCATCCATCTGCTCGAAGGGTGTTGCCATGATCTGTGAGGTTGTTAGCTTTCAGGGGACTTGTGAGAGACCGAGACTCGAACCTTGGTCATCATGCCTCTCCAAGTAACAAGATGGGCATCGATCTTCTTGCCCGTCTCCTTTTCATGGGCGATGATGGTCTTGAGCAGGCTGTCGAGGTGCTCGTCACCGCTATCATCCTGCTTCTGAAAGGTGTCGAAGCCCTTGGAGAGGTCTGCGCCAAGCCGTGGCGTGTAGTAGTACTTGAGAGATGAGTCGTCCAGGTGGAACTCATGGTTGTCGTCATAGGAGAAGCAGGCGAACTCCTAGAGAACGTGAGCATGTAATTGGCTCTGAATGATGGCGAGTAGATGGGGGATACAGATACATACCTTGGGTCTCTTGACAGCCTGGCTCTCGCCAGCGAAGCGGCCTATGGGCTGGATGGAGAAGGTCGCCGACATGGCGGCCAAGGCGGTGCTCAATTAGGGCTCAAGACTGAAGATGCAAGGTAGGTTGCTTGGCATATAGCCTGTCACTAGTGAGATGGACGAATCTGCAACAATAATAAATGGCGGCGACAAATGTCTCTCCCAGGATGCGTGTGAATGGATGGGATGAATGTGAATGGATGTACGTGCTGAAGCTGGCGCGAGTGCTCCGGCCGGTCAGGTGCTGCAGATTCCACGGTGATACGCTACGGGGACGTGCAGCCCGCCCGGGCGAGTTGGCGGGTCATCAGTTTTAAGTGGCTGCAGGCACAGCGTTCCATCATCAGCCGCACTGGCTACCCCCTGGGACCTGAACAATAACCTTGAATAGAAGTGCATATCTAGCGGTGTTGTAGAGATCCTGGTTAGGTATAGCGGTACGTAGACTATTGGCATCCAATCTGGAGAGATATTGGTTGAAGAATGCCCGTGTATACATAGTAGGTGTTCCGCTGTGTACAACTCCTTCACTTCCGCTCATCCCATAGAAATATCATAGGTGAAAGTGCAGCCAGATGAAAGACTTCGACTTCTTGACACACTGTGCCCTGCTGACTCCCGCCCTTAACATGCCGCCAGCAGCAAACACATTGGATGGGCTGCCTTGGTCGTCGGTCAACAGCAGATATAGGCACACAAGCAAACAATAATACCAGCTCTCCATTGGCTCAAGGGGCGCCTCTTTACTACTCGACCGCGTCTTGTAACTCGGAGCAAGGATCTTAAATGGGTTACTCCTAATGCGCTAGTTCTCTCACGGTTGCCAGCATTCAAACGACTGTTCTTTGTCCCTCAAGAGCCAGGTCAAGAGCTGGCGGGAGTAGGTGGGGTCGTGTGCACTGCACGGCACCTTCAAGGTGAGGAACAATCGAGAAAGATAATTCCATTTCGGGCAAAAAAAAAACTCTGCTCCTTTCAAAGAAAAACCTCTCCTCTCAATCTTTCTCTCTTTCATCCCGCAGTCATCTTCTGTACACCCAAAGCCAATTCTCGGTTCTCTCGCTGATCAACGCTCACCAAGTTCTCTACCACAACATCAGCAAGCTCTCTTACAACCTACCCACCCGCTAAACTCTGCCCCCACTGCCTCCCATCGCCCCTACTGGACCCTGAGCTTCAGCGAACTCCAGCAGTAATCACGTGCAATTGGTGGGACTGGATCGCCTGTCTCCCCCCCAGATCGCCGGCCGAGCTCTCGTTGGCAGCCTCGTTATCATCGCCCGTCGCCGCGCGCGCGCAACCTCCCGACTTACACCCAGCGTTGATCGCTGAGTCCGGTCGTCGCAAGACCCCCCATCGACGACCAACCCCAGCCGCAGCTTCGCCCTCGGCTGCGGCTTATACGACAGCGACAACAGCTCCTGTCGTCCTCTCTCCATCGCGCGACTAATCTCCCACGGACGCCGTACGATAGTGCCCATGCCCCGACCGCGCGGACGTCCCAAGAAATCAAACACCCCCCAGCTCAAACCAAAACCGAAGCCGAAACCGAAATCCAAGACCAAGTCCAGAAAACGAAGAGTGACTGAAGAAGAAGGCTGGTGGACCATCCGTGAAGTTCTTGATGAGAGGGTTGGCAAAGCAGGACAAGTCGAATACTTGGTTCAGTGGGAGGACGAGATTCATACGGGAGAAAGCTTCCCCCCCAGTTGGGTCTGTTCCTCCGCAGTGTTGCTGATGTGCTGGCGCATTATACTAACACCTTATAGATCCAAGAAGTGACTGACGACGCTCTTCAGGAGTGGGAGGACAAGAAGAAGGCTCGCCAGGGGCCTCAAGAGCCCGTATCTTCGGTGGAAACCACAGAAACCACAGGATCGGAGCGCGCAAATGCTTCGCCCCTGACCCGGCGTCGGTCTGATTCTTTTGATCCCGACCCCCGACCAAGGAAGAAGGTCAGGACTCAGTTAGCAGCCTCCGAAGAACCTGTCCCGTCCATTGTGTCAGCTTCATCCGTTGATCTGGATGCGGAGAGCACGTACTCTATAACCGAGGACGATCTTACTCGACTCCAAGCTCAAAGATTTGCCATTGTTTTCACTAAGCCCGACAACTTTGACGCCTCCGAGTACCAGAGTGTGAGCAACAGTCAGACCAGTTCTCAGAAAGTATCTGAACTTGAGGAAAACGACCAACGAGTTGCATTTGCGCCGCAAATAAGCCAAGGTACCATCCCCGATTCGCTGGATCTTTCCGGCCACCTGTGGACTCGCGCGGAGCCTAGATCTCCATCTGTTCCTGAAGAAGTTGACCACCCAGGGGCTCCCGCGTCTCCTGAACTCGGATCTCTTATACCCGAGCAGCATCAAGCTCCCGGATCCCCTGAACCTTCTGAGCGTCTACGACCCGAAGACTCGTTTATACTCATCGAACAGTCCGAACGCGCCACAGACCACAGTCAGGAGGAGAGTTCCAATCACCCCAGCGTCTCCCAGGAGGGTCAAGCCATTCAAGACAACCGCCTGTCCAACGACAACGAATTCATTGAGGACCAGCAGGACGAAGACAGCCCTCTGCTTGAAGAGGACGACGAGGACGACCAAGACTATCAGGACGACGAGGTTTGCCAGGACGACGAGGTTTGCCAGGACGACGAGGATACTGATAACTCCCCTATCGTGTTGGACCTCGAAAACATATCCGACGATTCGATAATCTCCGATATTGAAGAAACCGCCAGCATTCCTGGTGATTCCGCACTTACATACGTTGATAGCGCTCCCGCCAATCAGGACTCTTCTTACCTCGACAGTACTATAGATGATCAAGACCTCCAGGTAGATCACGATACTGTAGTCGACAACCTTTCGAACAACCAAGATCTCGGAGACGACCAGATCGCCCCTGAAAGTGAACTCGCCCAGGGTCAGGATAGTTCTGAAGACAATCAAATTGTTCAAGAGGACTCAGAGCCCGCGGACGCTGACGACACCCGGGACATTGAGAACCAAGAAAGCACAAATACCCACGTCAGTAGATCCCAGGACACGCAAGCTCTGGTGGCCAGCTCATGCGCTCATACCACTCGAGCTTCTCAGGAGACGCAGAACCTTGAAGAGAGCCAAGGCGTTCAAGAGCAACCCTTGAGCCGAGATCGTAGCCCTCGGGTTATTGACGACTCTCTGGATAGACAAGATTCATTGGTTGACCACGCTGAATCCCAGGGTGCGTTACAAGTTTCTTGCCCTGAAGAAGATCTCAATACTGGGGACGATTACGAGCCTGAGCCCGAATCAACTGTAGCCCCTGAAAGTTCTCACCACAATCGCTCCTCCAAGCCCAACAACGAAGCCGGTGCAATCCCGCCTCTAGGATCGCCCTTGTCATCCCAAGCATCCAGGCCAGGACAACAACCCACGCCGAGCTCCCGAGTCTCGATTGGCTCCTTGATTATTCCAGACTCTCAGGACCAGTCGTTAACGACTCAAAACCAGCACCTTGTGGCTGCCCGGAGCCAAGGCTCATTGTCATTGTCACAACCTCAAGTCACCCCGGCCCCATCGCAGATCGAGGTTGTCCCAGACTCCGTGACAACCAGCTCGGGAATTCCATCCCATCAACCCGACCAGTCACAGTCAAGTTTAGTAGGGAGCCAAACTTTGACAGAAGGTGACCAGACACATCTGGGCACCCACCCCTTGGCTGAAGCCTCGAGCCTCGAACAGCCATCGGTCTCAAACGAGACATCCAACTCGCAGGTCTTCTTGACCCAACCGCAGTTGCTGCGCCATTCCTCTGAGCTTTCAAGCTCACTCCCTCCAGCCTCCCGACAGTCTAAGCGCGCACGACCTACTTCTAGTCCAGGTTTTCAGACACAGTCTCCCGACAAACCCCAAACTTCCCAAGCATCGCAAGTAGCTCAAGTGCAGCCGGAAAGAGCACAGTCTTCAGAAGACGAAGCATTTACAACCTGCCCTATTCAAGCTATAATCCGACGCTCGCTGTCTGGGGGGCCTCCATCTGTAACAATGGATCCGCCCTCACCCAGCCGGCGACAGAGTTCGGCAGTCGATGAGCTGAAACGCTACATCGACTTTGGCAAGGATTCATTTCTAACACAGGCCGAAGAGCCAGTAGAGCCTCCCACATCTTCAGAGGCGCCGAACCATGAAGAACCTCTGGTTACCACGGCTGTCCCAGATGTCATGGTGAGCTCCTCCGAGTTACCGATGCACTCTCAGGCCTACTCGGTGGAACCATGGAAAGCAGAAGTTCTGGGCAATACACCAGAAGCACCTGCTCCGTCCATCTCACCGGCGTCTATCATGGCCAACCCCAACCAGTCTGCGGTCGAACGCATGCAAGAATTAGTCAACATGTCATTTGGCGATTCGGCAAATTCTCTTTCACAGTCCTTGATCGCCCAGGAACCCGAGATGATGCCCCCAGGAACAATTTCTCCGGCTGCTATCAGCAGGTCGGTTGGCCCGGTCGAATCGACGCATACGTTAGACTTCTCAAACCAAGGTACACTGTCCTCAAGGCTCAATGAGAGTTCAGGGCAGGAGATCACCATGGGACAGGTTCCTGACGAGCAAGAATCCGATGTCTCATCACAGTCTTCTCATCGGTATGAAAATGCCACGCCTCATATCGTTACTCTCCCAATGCATGCAAGCCGTCGACCATACTATGAGGCGATTATCGTGGATCACAAGAATGATATTCACGAGTTCGGCTCAATGTTTACCGAAGGCATGGATGAAGAACCTAGCGTGGCTCTCAAGGACAAGATTGACAAGCTTTTCAATCGCCTGTTGAACATTTGCGACTATCCTCAGGATATCGTCGGGACCCCCTTGGAACGACTCCCCTCGCCCGACCTGGCCAAGTACTGCTGCGACGCCAATCCCAAGTTCAACTTTTTGTTTGAACTCATGTCCGCCCTTGGAGAAAAGGAAACGGGAATCCTGATTGTTGCACGCAGTGCTGAACTCCTTCGGCTTCTCTTTGCCGTCACCGAAGCCGTGGGCATCGAGTGTTCGGCAGAAAGCATTGGAAAGCAAAGCGACTATCCATCTGTGACGAGAATCACTCTGGCGCTGACTACCGAGGAGTTCGACCCATACAAATTCGATGTTGTCATCGGATTCGATTATGGCTTCAGCAGTTCATCCATGGCCAAGCAGTTGTCCAAGGAAAACGTCCGAAAGCCACCGCTCGTGCTGTTGCTCACGACAACACACACGATCGAGCACATCGCCCTTCGCAAATCACAGGATATGTCGACACTGGAGAGCAAGAATTCATTGCTGGCGAGTGTCATCCTTGCAAGGCGCTATCTGGAGGATCCAGAACGCGGCTACGACGACCCGCATCAAGTCGCAGAGATCTTTTCGAACTATCTGAATGGCATCACTGATGCAGTGAGCTGGGAACCTCAAGGTATACCAGATGACGTACTTGATGTTTTTGCAACAAACTCCCAATCGCAATCCTTGCCTGAGGACGGGTTGACTTCTGGAAACAACCTCAAGCGAAAGCATGTAAGTGATGACACAAAGCAGGAATGCTATGGCTATTAACAGCTTTCCAGGATGATGACGATGAGGACGAGTACTCCAAGCGAACACGCGTGCTCCCTCTCCATGAGTTGCCTGTTGACACGCGAGACCCTCCTCTGACCCTTGCAATGCGGCAATTCCTCGAAAGCGTCACGCCTCGGGGGCAAGTGAGGAAAGACAACGACTCCACGATCGAGATACCCATCTCGCAGTTGGAGTCGATCAGAGAAAAGGTAAGTTTGCGCACAAAGAATAGGAGATTTCAGGGGTTGACGATGACCAGCACGACGAGTACAAGCGTCAAATTGCTTTGGGACAAGGGATCGAAGTCGACTACAAGTCGGTCATCAACCGGCTTGACAAGGAACTCAAGGATTACAAACGGACGGTCAACAAGATCGAAAGATCAAATCGCACTGCCCTCCAAGATCGAACAATGTTTGAGAAGGAGAAGCAAAAGGTCGAGACTAATGCAAAGGCAGCCGCAGAGACAGCCGAGAAGGAGAGGAAGAAGCTGCAGAAGCACATCGAGGAGCTCGAATCCAAGATCGCGCATTTGACAGCAAGCCCTGAAGCGTCGAATCTGGAGGACATGCTCAGAGATGAACAGGGCAAGGTGGAGCTTCTGACGAAGAGGCTAGGCAACGCCCAAACAACAAACGATTTTTATCAGCATCGTTACCAAGAGGTCGATGGCCAAGCCACAGAGCTGGCGGCGGAGAACAAGGAGCTCAAGGCTCGCCACGAAGACTTGCGGGCGAGGGCATCCGATAACTTTAGAAAGATCCACGAGATCAACGCTAACCAGCAATGGGGAGCACTGATCGAGCAAAACAAACAGCTCACAGCTCAGGTCAAGGAGAGAGACGTCTTGTTGAACTTGGCCACCGAAGAGCTACGAACATTGCGGAATGGGCGTCCACAGACTCGGGGGACCAGTGTGCCACGGAGCCCTCGCGTGCCCATGATGAGCCCACGACCAGGTCGAGGTGGATTCACTGGTTCGGCTAGCAGAGGAACAAGCCCAACTACGGCACCGGGTCATGAAGGCTTCATGGGACCTGGAGCCCAGTTTATGGGCCAGCAACCCAGGAATGGCAGATGGAGTCATCATCTCCAAGACTAGGCAGGTTGCCGGCTGCTGGAGAGGAGATGATATAGTAAGAAGCACATGCAGGCTAGTCACGGTAGACGATGAGGCGCCGAGCAAGATTCTTTTTGTGTTAATACCACTTTTTGTTTTGGAAGCGATACGATAGCATTTGGGGTAGCAAGGCAGGAAAGGAAAGTCAGAAATAGGACTGAGGATAAAGGAAGGGATGTATATATCATTTCAGCGAGAACTGTTGATGAACGATTCACCGTTTGGCGAGGTTGAGTTTTGAGCCAGATGTGACTTGAGAGTGAGATGAAAGCGACGGGCATATGGTCTACCGAATAGAACAGTGGTCTGATCAAGGTGGTTGTTTTTAGCGAATAAACACAAGTTATTTCCAAAGGGGCGAGTTCTCAACTCGGGTTGTGAGTTGTGAGTTTTGAGTTATGAGTCGTGGATCATGATAGTACAATATCAACCCTTAAGTCACCATGGATGTGATACAAAGATGCAGAATACTCTCAACATTGGAGGAGATTAGCAAAGAGCAAGAGTCGCCAAGTCGCGCCTGGGGCTATAACACAATCGATTTGGGGCTGCCGCAACCAAACTCCCCCGTCTACCTCTTGTACTGGATCTGGATTTCTTCCCTTCCGTCTCGGCTAACATGTACACACGGGCTTGCCCGGGGCTCAAACACTCTGAGACCGAGTCATCGTTTACTTCTCCTCGGGGTACATCTCCTCCTTCAGCGGCACGCCGAGCTCTTCCCGGAGGGGCTTGAGCTCCTCGAGGTACTGCTCGTACTGGCCCTTGTTCTCGACCTTGGACTTGATGCCTGCGTAACAGAAAGTCAGTAACTCGAAACTCGTTATAGATTGCACTCGGGTCTGCCGTCTCGCTCGTCGTTCTCCGGGTCCAGCAGTTGACATTGGTCAATTGATACGGATCAAGTGACAAAGAAGAAAAAAGTGGACGGATCCGGTCGGTCGGGCGGACGGCGAGGCTCGCTTTCAATTGACGAAAAAAGCATACCTTCGAAGATACGGACGGCAGTGCCAAAGTCGTTGACCCTTCGGGCGGCCTTGAGGGCGGCGGCAATCACCGAGGGGGCGGGGACGAGATCGTAGGCGAAGGCGTTGTTGAGGTTGCGCTATGGTTTGGTGATAAGCCAAAAAGTCATACGACATTTTCGGAAGCGGGACGGAGAGCGTCGAAGCTCAAAGCCCGTGGGGCGGGCCTACCTGAAGCTCGAAAACGTCCTGGACACCGTCAAACTCCTTCTCGAACCTGTAGAGCGTCGTGGTTTAGCCATTGAACCAAGCAGAGACAATATGCGGCCGCATTGAAGGCATTCGGGAAAAATCGCGTGGGGAGAGCTCTGGCCCATTTTGCGGCATCTTGCGGCATCTTTTTCGCCCATGGGCGCGAACCACGCAGAGCCCAGGACCCCATTGCGAAGCCTCCAGAACTTCATCTCCCCTTCAATTGAGGCCGCGAGGGTGTTCCTACCTGGCGGAGAACTCCTCAAAGGTCTCCTCGGCGTGCTCGCTTCGTCGGGGCATCGAGGTGCTGAAGTGGGCGACGGCCGAGCGGGCCACAAGGGGCTGGACGGCAGGGCGGACGGAGGCGGCGCGGACGCCGCGAGCGACACGGAGGAAGGCGGACATTGTGGACGGGAGGAGGAGTTGTTTCCTGGGGGAAGAGTGGCGATGGGTCGTCGAAAGGGCGATTTAGAGGTTTGTGAGCAAGCTGGGGGGGGGTCGGCTCGGGTGATGACTGCAGAGATGTTTGGGCGAGCAAAGGATGGGCTGAGGGCCATGGGATGATGACTAAGGTCCGGCTATACCAGAACGAGGCAGCCGTGCGAATTGCGTCGTCTAGGGCTGGCTTTGGTGGGCGGCCGCACAGAAATGGACCGTATTTGACGTCTCTACGCACTGTAGTTCCTGCGAGCTTATTTGACCACTTCTTCCATTGGTCATTCCCGTCAGGTCCCCGGCAATCAGGTCAGATGGCCGCCCGAGGAGCGAAGGGAGTTGGCGATGGAGGAATTAGGTGCCCGAGGGTGGGATGTGCATCCCAGGCTCCAGTATGGCACAATTCGACAATTCCAAGTCGGCAGAACCTCTCGAGGCACGAGTTGGAGAGTCCATGCACTCAATCGGCAAGGCTGCCTTTAGGACCAGGGACTTGGGATGAGAAAAATGCAGACTGTCCAATGGCCTGGTCGTAATTAATTTATTACGGCACCCGATTGACGTGAACGTCGCGCCACAATGATGCACGGCCACAGGTGTCATGGCACGGCCACGGTAAAGGCCACGGTTGACGATGAGGGGATAAGTTGATGAGATATTTCGCGATAGAGACATGCTGGAACTTTGAAAAGGAAAAGGATGGATGTATAGCAGGCTTTATTTTGTTTAGTAAATATCCAATGACAAAACATGTGAAATCAGCTACCTATATGGACCTATTATCTGGCCACAACAAATTATTACACTCGTCAACCTATATCAATTCTTCCTTTACCGCGTGATTGACACACGATGTTTGTGAATCCCTTCAATCGGACTTATACATGTTTTGTCTATTGAAACCCCGACGGCCTTTGCGAGGCTCTCGTGCTGGGTTTCGAGTCAGGTATGAAGCCTGGTTCTTGAAATTGAAATGATGTAAGACGCATATGGAGACGGCCAATCAACAGGCGCAGACACGACGATAGGAGCACCAATACCCACACCGAAATTGCCGGCTACTTTTTTTTTTTTTGCTGCATCGCCAACGGGGAGTTCCTCGGTCCAAACCGCGACAACGACGGACCCGACAGCCCGGGAAACAACGTTGCATGCTCTGAAAACCATTCTTCTTGGTGGAATAAAAAAAGTCGGGATGAAATAGTAGATCAAGTCCGTGGCTTCAAACCACCAACAATGCCACCTCATCACCGCGGTCTTGGCGTTCAAGAGAACCTCGGGACACAACGAATAACGGCTCAGGCACAAGGGGGGGGGAAGACGTCCTCAACCATGACCCCTGGCCTCCGCTCTTTTAGCACGGCACCGTTCCTAGGGGCATGTTTGGATTGGATTGGGCGACCACCCCGTTTCATTCCCTGAGAATCACGTGCCATGGTCTTGCTTCCCCCGGAGATTGAACAGAGATCCAGGCGGAGGACCCGCTATGATTGGCGGTCTCGGAGGACTCGGTAAATCACATGTGAAGGGTGACCTCCTTTCCCTCGAGCTCCTGCCTCTCCTGCTGTTGTGCCAGAAATTCCAGGAGCCAGGGCAGGCAACGCCAGGTGCAATGTAGCAGGAGCGCACGAGCCCAGGCGGGCAATTGCTGCGCTGCGTGTGTTGGTCGGGTCGCTGGCTGGCGGTCCGGGGCGGGCCTGCCAGTCTGGAGATTAGGCCAAGATGCCCGCGGGCCCCCTACAAAGATGTACTAGCGGCGCAATTCGAAGCACCCACACCTGGCTGCTGGGCATGGAAGGCGGCGCGGTGCAGGTGCAGGTGCAGGCAGGCAGGGTGCCACTTTCACTTTACTGCAGTGCACGTACGCCCAGAGTCTGAGAGAAAAGCCAACTCGATCGGATGGAAATTTCCCCTTTTTGATGCGCCGCGTCCTCCTCCTCAATCAAATCTTGCTCTTCCTTCTTCCCCTTCTTTCCTAACCTTTTGTCTCCCTTTTTAATCCTCCTCGTTCCCCAATCGCCGCCTGCCTGGCTCTTTCCTTCTCCCCCTTCTCTCTCCGGAGGTCCTTCTACTTCTTGTCATTCCTTCCAAGTTTTTGCTTGACCACCTTCACGTGTCCTCCGCCGTCGCCGGCTCTGCTCTGTCGCGTCCTACCCAACGTCAGACAGAACTCCCTCGAGAATCAGCCACGTCGACACGTCACTCGGCGCCTTTGTACTGTAATTAAAGAGCTTGTTGGTCACCCATTCGAGTCGGTTCAGCCTCCAGATCGCCCATCATGTCTTCCTCGCCCGCAACCTTCTACGAGCAGCTCCCGCTGCCTACCATCGACCGGCCCTTCGGCATCCACCTATGGCCCATCTTCGACAAGGCATGGACCGCCGTCGTGGGCTACTCGGTCAACGACTTCAAGTTTGTGCCTTTCGAGACGCCCATGTCGACCATGAAGTCCACCTCGATCTTCATCGTCATCTACTACGCCATCATCTTCGGTGGTCGCGAGTTCATGCGCAACCGTGAGCCCTTCAAGCTCAAGACTCTCTTCCTCATCCACAACTTCTACTTGACCGCCATCAGCGGTATCCTCCTGGCTCTCTTCATTGAGCAGCTTCTCCCCACTGTTGTTCGCGGCGGCCTCTTCCATGCCATCTGTGATGCTGAGGGTGGCTGGACTCAGCCCCTGGTTGTCTTGTACTATGTGAGTACCTCTATCATTTGGATGTATTGTACGCTCGTACTGACTGTTGCAGCTCAACTACCTCACCAAGTACCTCGAACTCCTCGACACCGTATTCCTGTTCCTCAAGAAGAAGCCTCTGAGTACGTTCTTCTAATACCAAATCTCGAAACATTGGCTAACCCCTATTCAGCCTTCCTCCACTGCTATCACCATGGTGCCACCGCTTTCCTCTGCTACACTCAGCTCATTGGCTCTACCTCCGTCTCTTGGGTTGTCATTTGCCTGAACCTCACCGTCCACGTCGTCATGTACTGGTACTACTTCCAGAGCGCCCGTGGTATCCGCTGCTGGTGGAAGGAGTGGGTTACCCGCCTCCAGATCATTCAGTTCGTCATTGATCTCGGTAAGTCCAATTACACATTCCTAGAACATAAAACATAGCTAACACCAGGATACAGGCTTCGTCTACTTCGCCTCGTACACCTACTTCTCCTCGACCTACTGGCCCTGGATGCCCACCGCTGGCAAGTGCGCTGGCGAGGAGTTCGCTGCCTTTGCTGGTATCATCACCCTCAGCTCCTACCTGGTCCTCTTCATCTCCTTCTACTTCGCCACGTACAAGAAGCAGGGTAAGGCGCCTAGCGGTCGCCAGAGCCTTCGACGCATGTCCCAGGCTCCCCTCCCCGACCCTCACCTGGTCCAGACCACCCCCGTCAAGGGCAAGTCCAACGGTGCCACCACTACTGGCTCCAGGACCAACGGCGCCACAACCCGATCCCGCAAGGCTTAAACGGTGTCCGACGACACTGTCAAGCCTGGCACGCCGTCGTGGTAGGAGAACTTCCCAGGTCTCCTATCCCAGTTGGTTCTTGAGGGTATAGCTGCGGCGTAGGGTACGAAAAACCAGAGGCAATCTGCATTGGAGTTGGATCCGGATCGATCTCTCGGCGACACCGACATATATAAAACAGTTGTTTGGAGATTTCGTTTTTTACCGAATTGGGCATCTCGGCTTGATTGACTTCAGGGCTGGGATCCGCCACGAGTAATATTGTCTTTATGGGCAGTCATAATGATGGAGGGTGTTGACGAGGCTTGTCATGGATTTTGTGTTTACCGGCGAACATGGGGCATATTTGGCAGGACGGGCATGGTTATTGGGACGACAGTCTCGGCCGGCGTTGCAACCAGCAGCAGTCGGCCCCAGGCTACGACGATCTACCTAGAACCCTTGTAATCACTCTTCGCGGGTCATGTATGATAGATATTTTGGATGGTCCCTTCGGGACTGGCCAACATGGGGGTGATAGATGATGCTAATTGATGTATAAGACCAAGACTGAGGCATGACATGGCTGTGACGTGACAAGCATGAGGTGGGCCATGACCCTGAGGTTGACCATAACCTTGAGGGCAGCCATGGTTCTACTGTTGACTGGCTGGGAATCTGGGGTTGACCGTGATTCTAAGGTTGGGACTGAGGCTGGGGCTGACCCTGATGTTAGAACTGAGAAACGTTTTGATGTTGGCCCTGAAACTGGACTTGACCAAGACCCTGAGATCGACATTAGTTCTGGAGAAGCTATTTCTTACTGTTTGAACTGATACGCATCTACAGCCCATAGTTTTAAGGTTTTGCAGTCTGTTCATAATTCTCGGGTTTGTTGTTTAAGACCGAGTATAAGATGTGCAACCACAACCCGTCACGATGATGTCTAGAAACCGGGTTATCAAATGCAGCCTACGATTTACTCTTAATCACAGGCCACTCGACCCTATTGAGAGGGTATCCACCAGAATGAAAGAACGTGGTAAGTAGCATGAATTAGGGTGAGGGAGCAGCTTTTTACCCGACATCTCCTCGACCAAGACAGCCATGATAATGTGGGCGATGGATGACAAAGGGGTGGAGTCCATGGCTTAAAACGTCAAAGGCAATGGTCTGAAAACTTAAGGCTAGGAAGGAAGAATGCATCCATCACACTTCATCCATGGGTACATGTGTATCAGTACGAGAGGAGTATCCTCGTCAATTGCAACAGGATAGACAAAGGTCGAAGTGAAGTAGCCAACCGCTTTAGGCAAGTTACATAGATTCTAGCTATCTCAAATCATGGCCAAAAACATGAGTTGGACCTATAACGTAATTCTACTGTAAGGAAAGATTCTCAGAACTGTGCGAGGACATGCCAGGCAGGAGACCTGGTAGGCTACCAATACATGGATGCCAACCCTATACTTGATAGGCAGCCAGGTGTGAATACTGGACGCAACTTCTGTAGCCATCAGGGTCTTTTTATAAGTAGAATAAGAAATTGTTCAGTATCGATGAAGTGTCCGAGGGACAGCTTTAGTCACGTCGGAGTCTGGCCTGGCATAAGTCTGTGTTGTTGATGGGAAAACATCTGGGTATGTCGTGGAACGCCCACTGCAAACTCGTCAAGGTCCTTGCCGGAGCTGAAGCTTACTTATTCGAGAAATATTGTTTCCGTGAGAGTTGGTATGGTGTGTCTATTAACTAGATCTGTTACGTCCCTGTCGTCTGAGTGATCTCTGTCGGGATGATGCCAATGGTAAGAGTCCGATTAAACTACCTCTCACCTAGGGGCATTCTTCCTCATTAAAGCTCGTCATTTCACTACTTCTTGTCTTCTGGGCTACATTTCAAGTATAATTCTCTCACTTGCCGTAGCCAAGATGAAACTACCACCTGGCGGGTTATCGTTTACATTAGCCTTCACCATAGACAAGGCACCTGTTTGCGTGAGAACAAAAGACAATCCTGAGCTCGAGCGCGATTGCGTGTGCAAAGTGTGTCTGTAACCGTTTAATCCTTTCCTGTGTAAATGATGAATGAATTGCCTCAATCAACGGTCTAGGCACGCTTGTTTGCGGTGCACCACGTTTGCCATGAGTTTTTCGATATGGCCACCTGCACTCAATGGTTGGACAGATGGCAAACTGGCCAAAGTCGGAATTGTACAGTTGGCCAGTATCCCTTTCTACTTTAGCATCACAAGCCTTGGCATGTACAAGCGAGGGGGGGAGGGAGGCCTAAGACTTCCGCCCGTAGATGTCTCTCCACAATCCTCATTCAGCCTTTCTCTGCATTGTGCCAAGGCCGTTTACGCTCTGAAAGCCATCTTGCACTTTGCAACACTGCACGATACCTTAATTCCAAATTCCCAAAGTCTATAGAGATGAATTGACGTCATGTCTGGGGTTGATAGGGTCGGCTATACAGGGACAGGGTGAAAGAGAGACGACAGGAGGAGGGGACAGGCATCCGTATTCCAATGGGTGATAGTCTGTCTAATTTTGCTGGCTGCCAATACCCGTTGGAGCTGGTTCAAGACATGGATCCGCATCCCTCAGGCTTCTATAAAGGGAAATGTCGGCCGCATATCTGGGGGACCTGTAGGCTCCGGACATGTTGAATATGCATTCGCCGGCCAAACGTCAGCCATTTGAGCTGGCTGTCCTCGTCTTGGCATATGGACACTGCAGGACCGTTGCTCGCCAAGGGTTACGCGAGGAAAAGCTCCGGGAGGGGCCATTCGCTCGCGCTCGCGCTTACATCGATGGAGCAGTGGCACCTGTTGGTCTCTAACTGAGATGGATGGACGCAGGCTTGTAGTGCTTGTGTATTACCCATCTCGGCCCCTTTTCAATTTCAACACCCAAGGGATACGATACACACGAGTAGCCCCTCATGGATAAGCACTACCGTGATACAGACAAAGACTCTTCCCCCCTTGACACTTGCTTCTCCCCCATTCTCTCTCCCCCCCTGCCTTCAACTCCATCTGCTGTCTGCCCGTTGATCAGAGCGCGCGCTTGGGCTCCAGAAGCAAGGGCAGACGCCACTCAGCCTGGATTTTGCGGGGCAGCGAATCGACAGGCGCTGTTTGGCATCGATTCACTGGCTCAGCAGCTCCCGCCGACGTTTGGATCCAGCGCGTTTATTGCATGATTTGACCTCCTGAGCTGCCGTTTACCTGCCATTGATTCTCCTTACTGCGTTGTAGGGCTCCTTCCCGTTTGATAAGGGGACACTGGATAGGTACATCACCACGTGCCCTCCCGCGTTCCAAGAGGAAGGTACCCTGTTGGTACCCCTGCAATTATTTCCAAGTCCCTCCATCAATCAGTCCCTCCACCGTCCGTGTCGCGCCCAACTCCCCTCCTCTCCACGACTTCTCCCTCTCCCTCGGCTTCAACCTGGACCTGAATCATCCTCCTCCTTCTCGTCCTTCGTTCCTACTTCTTTGCCTGTCATAGTCCAATTCTATTGCCTCGAGCTTCCTTCAGTCCGCCGTCGTTGTGTCCCCCCAGCGCCCAGTTAGTCGCTCACAGTCACCCTCTCTCGACACTGCAACCCATCAAATACACCTGCCAAGATGCGGAACCCTTTTCGGCGCCGGAACAAGAAGGATAAACTCGCCAACGGCCGCCAAGGCTCCGACGCCGGTGTCGTCCCCGAAGAGTTCCGGCCTCCTGGCGCCGGCCGACCGCCTCTGTTCCCTCCGACTCGCGGCTCTGCCTACCTGCTCGCTCACCTCCCGCCCAACGTCCTACAGCGCATATTCACCTTTGTCTGCCCGCACGCCCGAGATGAGAGCTACGAGACTTGTGAGGGCAGCGCGAGCTCAAGCGATAGCACATGTATGCTCTGTGACTTGCGCGACCTAGCGCATTGCGCCCAGGTCTGCCGTGTCTGGCGTCAAAACGCCGTCAAGGTCTTGTAAGTCTCGCGACAGTTGTCTTGAACGTACCATAACTAACAGCTTTCCCGCCAGATATCACAGCGTCCGCATCGATGCCGTTCACTACTGTCCCCTCGAGGCATGGCTCGCCGAGAGACGTAAAAAGACACACCGATTCGATCGCAATGGCATCCCAGAGGATCCTGCCCAGGCCCGTCTACGCCTCCTCCGCCGCACCGTTCGCGACGACCCGACACGCCTCGGCAAGCTGGTCGAGTACCTCAAGATGCCCTACATGCTGCGCGAGTCCTCTCAGGTCGAGCTTGCCCAGACCATAGCCGTGCTTCCGAACCTCAAATATGTCGACCTGCCCGAGGGCATGTTCTGCGACGACCCGAGCTTTGCTACCCTGCGCCTTGAAGTCCAAGCCCGGTGTCCCAACCTCCGGAAGATGACATACGTGGGTGGTTCTGAGCGGAGCTTTACCATGCTCGCCACAGGGCAGGTCTGGCCTCGCATTGAGGTGCTTGAGCTTAACAATCTCAACATCGATCCCATGACCATCCGAGCTGTGCTCGGGAGCCTCACCCATTTGCAGGCTCTCAAGGTATCTGAAACTCCAGGCCTCACTGACGAGGTTCTATCATCATCAGACGGGATGCCCACCCTGCCGCCAATGAAAGAGCTGGTGCTCAAGGACACGCCTGGTGTGACCTTGAGGGGCCTCATTGAGTATCTGGCGTGGCAGGAGACGCAGCAGGCTCTGACGGTCCTGACCCTCAAAGATACTGGCGTTCACCCTGCAACTCTACAGGAGATTCTTACGATGGCCTCGTCTCTCAAAACGCTTGCTATTCAAACAAATGTGGTCGAACAGTTTCCCAACTCTTCCAAAATCCGCCCTCTGGCATCCAGGACATTGGAGACACTACGATTTGAAATCTCTGGGGCTTCACCCGGTGCCTTTGCGAGCGTGACGCAAGGTTATTATACCTATCTTGCCTCGTCTATCCTAGGAGGAGGCTTTCCCAGGCTTCGGAGACTATATGTCCATGACGATACCTTCCCTGACCAGCTCCAAGGACTCCCGCCCCCCAATGCCGCCTTTGCCGGAGGTCATGTCCGCTCCAGCTCTACATCGTCGAGCAAATCGACACCTGGATTCAATCTCGCGCCAGGTGGTGGAAACCTCCCTCCCTTTGCACCTAAGCGACCAGTCTCTAACATACCTCCTTCCAACAAACGCTTCAGTTCCAACAACCCTTTTGCTCGCGGCCCCTCTTCTCCTCCTCCCACGCATCATCTAGAAGTCTTTACCAAGAGTGACGAGTTTGGTAAGTGGAACTTTGCTCGGGTTGACCCTATCAGGTCTGCCGCAGCCCCGTCTCGTCGGCCACTCAGTAGCTATGGGCTGGCGGCCGACATAACGGGGTTGGGGTGGGATCAGGGCGATGCCCGGCGAAGCATCATGGTTGGTAACGGGACTGGTGGCTTCCTAGCTGTGCCAGGTCAAGTGGGTGATCGTGACAGTATGGGCAGTGCGATGTCTGGGGAATGGCGGCCGCAGAGTAGCGGAGGGGAGCCCCGAGGCAGCCGAGATCTGTGGAGATGATGATATGAAGGACATTGCCCAGCTCTTGAGGTTCATCTTTATACATCCCCTCAGGGGTACATTTCACGATTTTTACGGTACGAGCCTTGGCCTCCCATTTCCTCCCGACTTCCTAGTCCCTTAGCTATGA
Organism: Fusarium protoensiforme; assembly: GCA_011320165.1. Taxonomy (NCBI): domain Eukaryota; kingdom Fungi; phylum Ascomycota; class Sordariomycetes; order Hypocreales; family Nectriaceae; genus Fusarium; species Fusarium protoensiforme. The sequence continues at coordinate 32,436 of JAANQP010000457.1, read as the reverse complement.
AGCCTCAGCAGAGCCGGTGGGAGACAGCTTCGATGGGACACGTCGAGGGCACAGCGGAGGCAGAAGAGACAGCTTGAAGCTGATATGTTTTATGTGTTTGGTTGTGACGGTTGCATTTTCGGAATTAGAATACCCTAGCAGTTACGTGGAGAGTTGCATTTGTGTTGTTAGTAGTTAGTTAGTTAGCGAGCGGGCGAGTTTGCGAGCACACCTAGATTGATACTAGGAGATTATTACTTGGAACTAGAATAATCTATATTTCTTTGTAGCTTTGAGTGTTTTTCTGGTGAGTGAGGGCTGGTGTAGACATGGCAGAGTTTGTTCTGTATCATGACGACAGCTACAAGTGACTTGCATATACTCCTCTCAGTCTCCGAAACGCAATTGTACTAGGCTGATACAATCCTCATCGCCACGACCTTGCTTTGGCGTCCTTGATGTGCTGTTTCGTCTTGTACATCCGCATCCGCGAGATACTGTGTCAAGTCCCTCGCCTATCCCCAATTGCATCACAACCCACGTTGCAGAATCCAAGATTTTGCCCTCTGTGCAACCTGCAACGAACCCGTCGATCACCCTCCTGTTCATCAAGTTCTGACTGCTTGCGGCCCGATGACGTTGTTGTGCATCCGGGGACACCCTTGTCGGTGAGGAACTTACCCTACATCAGCGGCCCCGAGGTTTCTTGATAATTGTATCACACCATTGTATCCCGACGGACGGACTGATTCTTGGTATGACATGGTACGGTTCTTGAAATGCAGGTTTAACGGCTTCGGTTTGGACCGATGGGTTTGTTTTTTCTTTTCTTTTTTGTTGGGTTGCAGGACAGGACCCACGGGTTGCGTGGGCTGATGGATGCTGCAGAACATGGTGGATTTCTCTGGAGCAAGGGAAAAGGAAAGAAGAAAATTCCGGCAAGGTCATGTGTGTTGTATTATTTATGGTCTGACATGGAAATCCCGAATGCGAAGGGTTTTCGGACATGCAAGTAGGGCTCTGGAGAAGCAAGCAAGGTACCGTCGGTACTGTGCCTGGTTTGACTTTGTGAGTTGTTTGTTTCATGAATCACCTGACGTGTTTGTTTTAATGCCCTGAGCTGTGCCACTTATTTGGATCTTTATACAGAGGTCTATTCGTAACATGGCTGTATAGGAAGTGGCTTATATTGACAACAACACGTAGAACATGTTCAGGAATAACAACCAAGCCAGTAAGCACCTTGAACTACTCAAGGTTCAAGCATGCCGCCCTCATAATAACAGGATATTATGAAGCACAACAGCAGCAGCAGCATCCTGAAGCAAGTCATCCGAGAACCAACCCAGGGTCCTCCCCTCACTCTCCCCCAACCACACTAACAACTGCCAACACATACACACGCAACGCACAAGCCTCTCCCCCTCCCCCTCCTTGAGCATGAACGAATAACAGCACATCAGTTGGACACATTCCACCGTCAATCAAAAGCCCGTCGAGGGACCACCCCAGCTTTTTTTCTTTCTTTCGGGGTGCGGCTCAGCTTGTGGCGACCTTGACTAACGCTCGTCTTCTCGTGTTGTCGTGCTTGCATTTTGCACCCGGGCCTTTTCTCTCGACAGCGCGCACATTCATTCTCCCGCGGGGTTGGGGAACGGGACGGGACGGACGAGAATAGTAACACAACGGCGGCGGCGACTCCGCAATACGGACGATAAATGTAAACTGACGAGAAGGAGAAAAATCTGCACGGATTCTTCTCGACGAAGGATTCTTTGGAATATTTTTTGTTGGTTTATTTTCAGCTTCTCCAGGTTGTGGCTGCATCATCTGCCATTGGTTCCCCGTGCCGAGCTGTCATCCTGGACAGCTGAGAGACAGACAAGCAAGCAACCATCCCATCTCGTAAGCCCCAACGTAGGCGCAGCCGCGGATAGTGCATGTCTCTCGCTCTCTCTTCCACCGCAACTACACAGAGTCTTATCAAGTGTTGGATCCCACCTCCCTCCGTAGTCCACCGGGGAAAGCTTGCGCCCCCCCTCTCCGTCCTGCCGCGGGAGGCAGTGTCCGAATTACCTGTTTCGTTTCATCCTCTGACACACAGCTCCCGAGTACACTGTGCATTGACGACTTTTTGGCGTAGGATCGCGGGGTAAAGAAGAATGTAGAAATGTCATCTATGTGAGGGATGCTATCGACATGGGGACGCATTGAAAACGCGAGACTGGTCTTGAAACAACCGGGAATGGGGACGAAGCAAGGGACGAGATCTAGTCACGCTATAGCGACCACGCGCGACGCGGACAATTGTTTTAAGCCAGGGATGGGGGGGGGGGGGAAAATCCCTTGGTATCGTGGTCAAACTTGCCCGTCATGTACTCGGACTCCCTTGAGTCAAGTGACGGGAGGCTGGAACTTGTCGAGGAATAGTTTGTGTCAATAACTCTCCTTGGGCGCATCAAGTTTCACATCCGTCGATCATCCAGGGAGTCAAGTGTCAACCCTTTTCCCCGCTTGGTAGTAAATCGCACCGAGAAACCGGACGCTGGTTCCCTTGCAAGGGCGAAACCGTCTCCGTAGCGAGCATCATCCTCGAGACAATGTCTAGGTTGGAAACATTGGTCCCCCCAATTCTTGGTATCTTTTTTGCTCAGCCTCTCTCTCCGTGGTCACAAGGACTTGCAGCAAGTGCCGTATCCCGACCACCCCCTCATAAGTGAGCAAGTACTCACAGTATTTCTCAACACTTTGTAGAGTTCACGCCTAGACTCTTCAGCTAGAACACCTCGGGTTTGAGTTTCTTGATAAATGGATTCTCGGGAAGACCCCCAAGAGGGGGGCGGCGGGTCCCCGTGTGTGTGTGTGTGTGGCTGCTTAGAACAGACCCAAATTTGGGTGCTACAGCAGCCATTTTTAGACAGCCGAGCCCAGATGGCGCTAGACCTATCGGGGGATTTTTGGGGGGTGTGGCACGCGGATGAGTAGAGGTGGCTGGTGAAGACTTGTCCCGTCTGCTCTTTTGTCCCCACTGTGACGTTGTTGTTGTAGATGTGGCTGGTGCACAGTCGATGTGGCTTGAGCTCTGGACTTTCCCGTAGTAGAAGTGGAGACCTGGGGAAGGGAAGGAAAGCTCCCGTGGCTCTCTAGCTTTTTTTCTTTTTCTTTTCGTTTTTTTTTTTTTTGCTTCCCGCTCCTCGCTTCCTGCAAGGCCTAATAATGACGCCATGTGGTTGGAGCACCCGTCGCCCGCCAATCCATTCCCTCCATCGAAAATCGTTCAATATCGGAAGCATATTAATTAATAGATTGGTCGGCATATGTCACAAAACCCCATTCGATATCTGACTATTCATTATTGAATTGACTCTGGAATACATTTCATACCGCCAACTTCCGATGCTCTCGACTCGCCTGGTCTGAACTCTGTCGTCCAGACATTCCATCCCGAGGCGCCATCCATTGCTGATAGCTCTCACCAAAAGGGCCGTCTCGTCGGTCTCGCCCGGCAAGAATGGCCGCTTACAGGCTTAACCGCCCGCCTCAGCACCAAGTTCAATAGAGTTGAGGGGCAATTCCCGAGCAGCCGGACGCTCTGATGGGTGTCGCCGGTCGCGGTGTAGGGCCGGCTGTCAGAAGTGGAGTGTGTAGGCCATCTCATCTCGGACGGAGCTGTTGTTCGAGATGCATCAGCTCCGGGCTTGGCCAGCTTCAAATTCCCGTCAATGTAGCCCCCTAGTACCTCTCACTGTGTCCCATGTCATCATTAATCTGTCCTCAGCGGAAAGAAGCTCGCTTGGCCCTACGGGACGGACGACATGGTAAAACACGACCGCTGTCAGCTGCTGCACATTCGAGACTGGAACAAGATTCTCCGTGTCCATCACCATCAAGTATCCAGTATCAGACGAACCTGCGACGGCATGATCTACGTCTCATCATTGGCGCCCCTGGCAGAGAACCCTAGCCCTCTTGCACAATTGGGCAAGGCCCATGGGAGGGGGGAGGCCCTGTCGACATGCCCGGCCAACCTGAGACCTAAATGGCAAGGGGTTTGGATGGAGGTGGGAGGGGTTCGAGGCCTTGAGGGTTCGAGCCGCAAAGGGTGAAGCGCTCAAGGGCGACGACGGTCCGCCGCCTCTTGTAAACTCCCATGTCATGTCGCAGGGGAAGGCTTCATCGGAAAGCATCAAAGAAGTCACCATGGGAGGACGACGCACACTGTAGACTCAGCTTGCGCTCCCTCCGAGGGAAATATGACCGAGAAGAGCAAGGCGGGCGGCCCCGTCATCCTCCAATGTGAACGATGCCACGCGCGATGAGGGGATTTTTTTCTCCTGCTCGACCCCTCTGGAAGAGACTGCCGGAGGACAAGACGGTAGTCATCGACAGTGAACCACACAAATGTCGGTCTGGCGATAGAAAGACTTTTGAGGCGATGGACGGGTGTCTGGCGCGGGCAGGGAGTTGGTTGCGCTGCGAGACGTGATTGGCCAGGCCCCGTCGCATCTGGTACGATGGCATCCATGCCCGACCAACGGGGGATCAGCGATTCTGGTGGAACCAGTTGGAGGAGGGATGAGAGTTGATCAGGCTTGCTTGAGAGACGGCAGACAGCGCGCTTCAAGAAGAGGGCCTGTTCGCCCAATCTCGATTGTGCGTTGTCAAGTTCCTGCATCACACCCACGGCTCCCCGACCAATGCGAGGGCATGGGACGGAGGAAGAAGAAGAGACCGAACAGTGTGAGAGGCTCTGATGCAGGAGAGTATACACGAGGGGCCTCACATCACATCTCACGCTGTGCTGTGCTGTGCCGAGCCCAGTCCAAGTCCAGTTCAGGGCCGATATTCCTCACGGATGAGAGCTGTGCCGTTGCAGTTGCAGACCCAAAGTTGCAGCGTGCCTGCGTCTGCCCACGTAGAAAAAAAAAAAAAAGATGTACTGTTGCATCGCATCGTGCCTGGGCTGCTGAGCACGCGAGGATTTGCACGCCAGTACCCTTTAGAGGACTCCGCTTGATGAGCTGGCCGAAGTTGGCGCAGAAGGCAGATCAAGAGGGAATAAAAAATTGTTTGTTGCACTCGGGCATGCAACGTCGTCGTGTGCCTTGGCCAAGATTGAAGCGGATGCTTTCTGGTACGGCACCAAGATGGAGTCCGTCTGGCGGGGGGCGCAATGCAAGGCGATGCCAGGAATGGATTGAGATCAGAGCTGCGCGATGTCCTCAAGCAGGTTGGCGCCCACGTTCTAAGCTGGAGCTGAGAAGAGATGCATCCATATCCATTCTGGTGGCTTCCATCCTTCTCTGTTAGTATCATGACACCGGCAAAGGCGCCAGCCGACAACACAACACACAACAGGTCGGCGGATGGGTTTGGGAGGGTCGTGTATAAGTGCGTGCTGCGTAGCCCTGCTGCATTTGTGTGTGTGGGCTTGAGAATGGATGGATCACAAGGGATTGGATCCAATGGATCATGGCAAGACGTGATACGCGAGAATAGGCGGTCGCAGAGTTCAAGGCCAGGCCAGGCACAGACAGGCAGGCACAGGCAGGCTCTCAGGTACAGGCACACACACAAGAACCCCTTCAGCTTTTCTTGTGCCTGCCTGCCACGGTAACCACCTCCAATGGCTTTGTCGACCGAATATGCGACCGACTTTTACGGCGGCAAGGCAACCGAGCCGAGATTTGTGATTGTTTATTCCAGACTCTGACACTGAAGATCATGAATGACTGCCCCCCGGACTGTCATCTCCATCCGAGATTGATTGCGGTGTCAGAAAATGTGTAATTCCTCGTTTGGCCATGCCATGTTTGATGTGTCACCGCCCGTAACGTGCAATAGATTGCGAAAACGAAAGGAAAAAAAAGTGACCGGGGCCCCTTCTGGACTCATCCCGCCGCTTGACCCCAGGGAACTCCCCTTGAGAGCACCTGTCGCTCTGCAGATCATGGACGGGTTCCGGCGAGGAAGCGGTGTCGAACAAGAACAAATCCCCCTCTTCTCCGTGTGTCTGTCTCCCGTCCCGTCAAGGAATCCCCGACCTTTTTAATCAGGACACACAGTCCGTCCGTGGGTGAGTGAGTGGGTTGCGGCGGCATCACGACGATGCTGCCGCTTCTGCATGCTCGCTCCTCCGGCCGCTGCCCGTGTCGAGGAGCGAAACTCCATCGAGACCCTCCAGAGCCCCGGATCGCGCCCAATCAAGCACACCTTCATATCCATCTGCAGACGCACGCTTGGCCGGTCCGTCTCTTGGAGGGGAAAGAGGAAGAGCGAAGCAAGCAGCTAGGCAGCCTCGGGCTGGAGCCCAGGGGGGAGAATGATGTCAAGCATCCTTGGAGAGCTAGCGCACAGCACACCAGAGGTGTTGTCGTTGTGTTGGTCGATGCCGTCCGTCGGGCCAGTGGACGGCGGCAACGCGGCCCTGGACCTTGACCTTCCCGGGACCCTTGAAAAGGTTGGAGGAGGGATGGGAATCGATGGCGTTGGGGGGGTCTGGAGATGCACGAAATCAAACAGACAGTGTATCGCCGTTGCCGAGAGAAAAAAAAGTTGGGGACAATAAGGAGGCTGGGTAAAACTAGGTATTACACTTGATGATGTTGGCGGATGACGACGCTGGGCAACAATGACGAGAGCAGCCAGCGCACCCAAGACCCAGAAGGGAGGCGAAGTTGGGGAAGACAACTGCAAATAGCCCAATGGTGTTGCAGAGAAGCCACGAGGTTGGTGTTGAACTCGCAAGACTCTGGGTTGGATAAGCTATTGTGCATGCGGATGACTATGCTACCAAGCCGTCCGTGGCTGTACAGTGGGATACTCGATCCTACTATGATCCGTCATGTGCTGTAAATGTACATCTGATGCTTAGATGGATGGATACAATAATACACCATCATCATCTGGGCGCTCAACATCACGGCCGCCGCGTGGACGAAGACGGCACATGGACGTTCCGGGCCTCCGCCACGATTTGCCGTGTTGAAACGGATCAAGAGCCATCCATCTACACACACCTTGCGGCACCAGAGTCTGACATTCCCGTAGATAATCCTCTCTTCTTTCGGACATACGTAACTAATCCTCTGACAATGACACGGATAGTATCGCATCTCATGCAACCGGGTCCCGAGATCTGGAACGCGCCTCTGACTGGAACGATCAGAGTCCGAAGAGATAGACATCATTCGCAATACTTGACGTGCATCGAGTTGAAGGATTGAATGAATGAAATGTCTTGGAACGCACGTACACACACACACGCGCGGGGGTGTGATGTTCTTAGATGAAACGGCTCTTGAAGCCAACGAGAGAAAGCCACCGCCTGCACACATGGACGCAGCGCAGCGCACGCACCTGGGTCCGTTGCCAAGGCTGGCTCAGGTGGCTTTCCTTTGGGTGGAGGCCACAGAAAACCTCCCCGCGCAGATGTGTAGGTGCTGCTCTCTTCCCTGTCTGTGAGTGGCTTGACCTGAGAGTGATGAGAGTGAAGAGTGTGTGTGTCTCGTGGCGGCTGCTGTTGGGCCGTTTAAACCAGGCACTTGGGTTCTTCCCCCTTTGAACTCCTGACGCTGGTGTTGGATCAATTCAGGTCATTCATTGTCTGCCCCTGATTCTTTCAGCCCAGTTGGATCTCCCATTCACGTCAGGTTGTGTAAATGCTATTGCCTCTTTCTCAACGACTTTACGGAGTATGGATACTGGCTTGACGATGGAAGCAAGACAGTGGAAGGAAGGAAGCGCAGGACCCTTGCCAACTTGCCCTTTGCCTGCCCTTGCGCTTTTCTCCCGAGCGACCTAGCGAGCATGGACCCCTGCCACCAAGAAGCGCCCCTGCCACTCGAACCTGAGTTGTGCGGGCAGGGGCCAGAGAAGAAGAAGCACTTGTACCCAGTGCGACATGAAGCCCAAACCGCACGGCCGTACTCGTACCAGAATGTGGCTACTACTGTGGGCAAGAGGAGTCCACCTTCAACTTGCCCATGTCCCACTCTCCACTATCCACGGGCACCCACTCTCTGCGGCCAGGCCCCCCCCGGGGGGTGTCTAAACCTTGGTTGGTCTCAGGGACTCGACTCCCATCCACCAAAGAAAGACTCGCCGTTCATATTAATGGATGCCCTCCTCCCCCAGCCGCCTGCCTTGTCTCTCTTCTCTTCCTCTCCCTCATGGATTTTTTCACACCCTCTTGTCTAAAACCGCGGGAATAGACTATCGATTTTCTTTTTTACCCTCCTTTTCGAACTCTCCCTCTCGGACGAACGTGTATACCGCCCTTGAAACAACAAGACATTCTTTTTCCTTTCCCTTTTTCCGCTTCCGTCAAGTCTCCTTTGTGTCTGGTTTTGAGGTCTCGGTGTCTCGCAAGCCTTGTTTCAGTTCTACAGACGCCCGACGACCGCTACCGGCCACATCCACGACCGCAGTCCTCGACCTGCTGACCACGAACCTCGACTCGAGCAAGAGAGAGACCACCCAACCCGACCAGACCTGACCTGTTCTCGCGGCCCCTCGGGTCAAGGTCAAGGTCTCAGCTGCTGGTTTTCCTCCCTTTTACATCCTTGGTTTCCCACCCCGCCCTTTGTGTTATTGTCCAAGGGCATATCCACCTCTTTTTCCTAAGGGAATCCAATATTCCATCACTACCGAACCATATCCGCAATGTCTCGAGTGACGCAGCATTCACAGAGGGAGCTCGATGCCCCCAAGCTCGACACTAGCCTCGCTCAGCGGGGTGCCCAGCATTCACAGTCTCGAGCTCAAATAGAAGCCCTATCCGTCGAGCCTCCCATCTATTCTCCATCTGCCGACGCCGACGAATCTTCACCCGAGTCTACTCCTACCACCATGATTCCTACACAACGAAGAGTCTCCGCTGGAGGAGCTCCAGCCCTACCCGCAAAGAGCTCTCTTCGAGCTTCCAGGGTCCTTGATGGCCTTCTCAAGCTGACTCCTGGGGAGCAGCCACCCTTTACCACTCAGTCCGCCCCTCATGATGTCTACCTCTCTTCCGAGGAGGATGCCTCTTCCTCCGCCGATGACTTCTCCGATTTCGAATTCGACTCTGGTAGCGACGAATCCCAGTCCTCATCTAAGCGAAGGGGCAGCCATGAAGACACAGCTCGTGTTGTGTCTGTTGTCTACTCTGGAAAGCCTTCCATGATTCACCTCCCGCGGCGATCAGTATCTCCTAGCTCTAGCTCTAGCGAAGCCTCTTCCTCGCGACCTTCATCCCGACTCTCGTCTTCCTCTAGACCCCCTAGCCGTCTTCGCAGGACATCGACTCTTCCCGTCATCGATCGCCGCATGTCTCTCTGCACCTCTTCCTCTGGCTCCATCCTGCACCCTCCCCGAACAAGTAGCATGGGGAGCAGCCGCCTGGAGAAGCAGAGGCCCGAGTTCCTGAGCATTGATCCTTTTGCCATCAAGTCGGAGCCCGAGACCAAGGACGACCAGAACGATCGACCCAAGACCCCCAAGACACCGACGGGCATGTTCAAGCGGACATTGAGCTTGGTCAAGAAGCGCAGCCGACCTTCGCTCAATACCCACCATGCCACATTATCGAGGGACAACCTCTCCCTCTTCACACCTACGTTTCACATGGAGCAGGTTCGAGAGGAACCAACAACAATCGACTCGAACTCGCAACAGTCTGCTCCCATACCTATCCTGAACAAGGCGCCTACATACCACGAGATCTTGAAGACGGCGCAACGGAGGACCTCGACAGCACCGATGTCGCCCATGTCACCAATGTCGGAGCCCGCATCACCAATGACGCCTAATAGTACCCGAAGCCGCATAAGGCAGGGACTTGCGGCAGCGGCGCGACGACGCAGCGTCAGGGCATGAAGCTACAACAACATGCCTTGAGAGCTTTTGTATCACGAATTATGACCTGGGCCACATTAATCGGAGCCGTGATAGAGGTTTCCACCGTTTCTCCTTTGTGTTTTTTCTTTGTACCACCTTACTTTCCACTCAATGGCCCTTGGGAGAGGGGAATCGGCGCATTCATGATTGTTTTTTTCTGGGAAGTGTACACATGCTGGCAAGCAAAAGGAGATAATGGCGTTTACGCATGCAGGTCTGCATTGCATACTGGAAAGAGAGGGCGTTTTGGAATGGGGACAACCACACTCATATGCATGCTTTGCAAGCATCGACGGCCTTGGACAGGCCTTTTTGACTTTGATTTCTAGATAAATTGTTAATGGCCGTAGCCGCACAAGGACGGCAGGCAAAGGGGGCAAGGCATTCATTCTTCTCGTCAAGGGAGTTTGAAATATTGTCATGAAATACAAACAAGGCAGACATGATTTGCTTGTTGCTCTCATCAAAGACTCTACTCTGGTGCATTCTGTGAAATGACTGATTGATTGAAATATTAAATGGAACCAGGCAACCGGAAGTGAACGAGAGCTGTGGCTTGTGGCTTTGAGGCTCCTGGAAGGGGTTTGGTGATGGATGCGGTGAGCTAGCTCGGCTCTCAGGTGCCTGAGTCTGGGGGAAAGTTTGTAGCCACAGCCACAGCGTGGGATCTCTAGCTTAGGGCTGGTAGTACAGTATTCTAGAATGTGGAAGAGTCGGTCAAGAAAGGATGAGATGAGATGGATTGCGGTCAATTTCCGTGAGTCTTGAATCTGGTAGAACTGGCAGTCACGTCACTACTGTCAATCCTCCTTACTCCTGAATGGCATCGTCTAGTCCATTTACTGATCTGTGCTCCCAGGATCACGCTCTGTTGTTGCGGTGATGATCCGAGGCGCTGGCGCTCGGTGTAGAGAGGTACGTCAAATGTGTAAGTGAGGAGATACAGAGGGGATACACGTGGTTTGGGGGATAAACGTGCGTGGCTGGGAGGTAGAGGCAAAGTACTTGCCGGATTGGGAAGGAGGGGAGGAAATGAATTGGCTGCTAGGGTCTGAGGGAATGTCACGGGTTAATATGCCGCGTAGGTTATGATTTGCGTGCAAGAGATGAATGCGACGGTGACGATGACGATGACGATGAGTAGAGTTTACCAAGTGAATTGATTGACATTGACATTGACAGACAGACAGACAGACATTTGATCGACGTGATGGTCTGGTGAATGCAACTGAGCAAGAGCACGTACCCCGTAAGCCACAGCGCAGCTCCATCTCCATCACAGACACTTCCCCTGGAGCTAAGGAGATGACCCCCCTGTTCCCGTCCGTCATGGGAAGTCGCTTGTTATTGAGATCTGCCCTTGTGAATCCAATCGCCGCCGTTCAGCCACGCAAACGGTGCAGGCGGACAGGCAAGAACGGTCAAGTGAGAATATGCCTCGTGGTGAATGACGCTTTGGTACCTTGGTTGCTGTCTGTCAGTCACTCAGTTTCAGGGGCCGATAAACGAGAGGTTGATATTGCAGTGGAGTAAGTAAACTGTCACTCATCACGGAGGTTCAAGCCCACATGGGGGGATTGTTCCTTTCTTTGTTGCGCGGACCTGAATTTAGCAGCCGGGGCCTTCTTTTTCTTTTCTTTTTACGGTGTAGTGCCGCTGTTTTTGAGGCAATTGGTGAGATATACATGCATAAACGTGGGTCTTGGACGTGGTTGATCGCGTCTGTGTAGGCGCGTTGTGTTGTTGATTTTATGCATGTCTCTCCCGTTCATTAGAGAAATTGGAATTAATGTCTTGGATGATTGTTCGAGAATGTTTGATGTCGACTCAGTCAATTGATTGACCCAATTGAGTCTGATCAAGGGCCTTTATTAACTTGTGCTTTATTCTACTGTGTACAGCCTCGTGCTCTGACATGGACAACTCCAATGTCCATGTCATCACACCACGACACATCCAACGGTATCCCCCGGAGGCGTTCTACAGAAGCAAAGCAAATACCCATCACGGGTACCTGCGCTCTCGAAGCATGGGTCCATGACGTCCCCTCGTGCGATCCGTGGGGCCGTCGGCGCTAGCCCGTGGGAGCTCATTTCGTTTCTATGGATCAAGGAGAATATGGCCCTCGTATACTGTGCTCGCTACTTTTGTGCCCTGCAGTGGCTGAACGGGAGACTCAAACGTGGGAGGGACCCCTTGCCTGAGACACGAGTGAATGCCGCGTGGTTCAAGACTCCAGAGCAACCAACCCAACTTGAAGGTCTATCAAATCGGATCAGAGGAACAAGATAAGAACAAGAGAACCTCATGTAGGGAGAGTGAAATGTGATCCATCATGAAACCAACCACTGCTACTGCCACTAGAGACCCTGACACTCCAAAATCGACAATCCTACTCAAAACCGCAATGCACTGTGAGATACTCCTCGCTTCTCCTCCTCAGCAACGGCACGTGCACCAGCAATCTACACGACGGCGCCGCATGGGGTGGCTGGCGATCCTAGTCTGGGGAGGGGAGATTTGAGCCCTCCTCGACCGCTCATAGGCTGCGCGAGTCAACTGATCTGCAAACAGGTATATGCGTCGCGTCTTATGGGCTTGTTGTCAGATATATTAGCTGACCATGTTAGACACCTCCTGCGAGATACATTTCGGAATCCTACCTACCTGACGTGCATCATGTTGGCCCCGGCTTGCTCTAGATCCTCTACGGTGACAGTGAAATCCTACGGGTCATACTCTACTCGAAACGACCTCATTGGGACATGTCCCGAGATGACGGTTACAGCTTGAGTTTGCTACGCCCAAGCACAAGCACAGTATACTCTGCTGGAAGAGTACAACATGTCATCCTCGAAGCTGTATCCCGGGACCGAAGGGCAATCACTGAGGGGTAGAGTTTCATCGATCGGATCCGAGGCTTTGGACCCAAGTAGTCGTGGCAAGCAACATCCCAGATGGAGACGGTATCAGGTTAGAAGTAGAGCTGTCGTGGCTGCAGAGACGGAGACGGGTTGATATTGTCAAGTGCGAAGCATTGAACTCTAAAGTTTTCATCAGTGACGGCCAAGCCCATCTTGAGTTCTTCCTCCGGTATGGCCATGCCCCTGGGTCATCTGCGTGTACTCTCCCCCATTCGTGGACTTTCCGCCGCTGCCATTTCGGTTTCGAGAACTCGATGACATCCATCGGAGGCATGTTTACTCGGTAGACTGACGTCGGGCCTGGTGGGCTACTGAAAGCCCCTCTCATAGTACATGGATGCAGATATCTATCATAGGAGCTGCCCTCATCACCGGAATCAGAGCTGCCGAACACTCCCCAGCAGTTAATTCAACTCCCTAATATACTCAAGCCTTTGGGGAGTGTGGAGATGTCCCCGGCGATGAAGAAACTGTTGGGAATATTGAACACCCCTTTTGTATCTCGTAGCTATCAAGGTCTCATGATGAGCAGAGTGTCATCTAGGCTGAGGGACTGTCTGTCGGGTCCATGGGGATACACAGGGAGCGGTAATTGGCACCTATGGGCATCTACACAATTTGACTATTCGGCATCTGTACTACTCAGCTCATGCATGTCCCTTCCCACCGGGTATTTACTGCATCCTGTCTCGGAGATGTAAGCCAAGGGTTTCATCAGAAAGCCACGGCGGTGTGCCAACTATCCGCTCCTGATATATTGTGTGTGTACCTTTGGAAGTGCTCTCTGCCGGCCATGTTAATATTGAACTGGGCGAACGAAATCCATAGGGGGGGGTTGGTATGAACTTGACACTTGTAACTCACGAGTCATGATTAGATCACCCAAAGGCCATCAGTTCATGTGTCCATCTGGCCTGTAAGCACATAAGTGCCACGCCCCCCAAAGCGCCCTTTCGTTCTCTCTCAAACCACCAAAACAGGCAAGGTGTAACTCGACTAGAACCGTCTCTATGGAACCGATCAACCCCTACTCAACCATGAAACCGAAGTATGTGGTAGGTAATGAGAGTTAGGCACCATCTTATGCTTCGCGTCTCGAGTCTCGAGGTAGCTGACTTGAGACACGAGGCTGTCTCGATGTCTTGTGCCATGTCCAAGTCTCAGCCAAGCCTACTGCTTGGTGATACATTCACCAATATCATTTTATTTCCCCCATATCATGGCCTCAGCCTGCATAGTCCAACTCTTAAACATTGTAAGCATCATCTGGGTCGTCTCTCACAGCCATATCTCCTTATAAAGCAAGCACTCGACACTTTCAAACAGTCACCAAAACAAGTACACTGCGTATGAACGCCTTCAATAATGAGCTCCCTATGGAAGGTTCAACTAATCAACAAGGAAAATGCAAGGTACGCAACAAGACAATGCCCATGTGCATGCGTGCTCTCAACACCGGTAATGACATGCAAGTGTCTCCCAACAACCGCACACCCTCTCCCTACGAGCTAACAATAATTAGTAAAACATGTTGCCCATCCATGCAAACTCCCTGCTCTTCCTCCCCTATCACCATCACCTACTCCCTCAACTGTTGTCTATGGCGTCGCTGCCCCTGACGGATCTGAAGAGCCCGCCCTACTGGCTACCGTTCACAGGGGCGGTCGCGCTGTCCAGAGGACTGGGGGGGGCGGGTTGCTTGGTCCTCAGAGTCAAAGGGAAGGGATACTCCTCAGGGTCCTCCTCCTCACTGCCAACATTGTTAGTCAAGTCTTGGAGTCGATAGTCAGAGGGTCACTCACGGAAGCTTCCAGGCAACATAGTCCTCGGTGCTCAGGCCCTCGCGGCCCTCCTGCAGGCTCGCGAAGTCACCAGGAGTCATCATGCCAGTTCGATCCCGGGGCGAGCCGGGAACAGAGAATGGCCGGGAAATCTTTTGCTCCACGCCAGGGATAAAGTCCTCCTCCTCCTCGTCGCCGCTGAACGAGTTGGGGTAGGCACGGCGAAGAGCCAGCTGCCGAGCCTTGACATACTCCATACCCATTCGCTTCCAGTCGAGAAGGTCGCTGAGTCGCTCGGTTCGGTTTCGTTGGTTGATGCGTTGACGACGGCTCTTGCCGCAGAAATCGAACATGAACGAGGTGAGCTGGTTGACAGAGTCGTCGACGCCCTTGGTACGACGGTCCACAATGTAGATACCGTAGTCGCTGGAGTTCTCAATAAGCTCCTCCATATAACATCCGAAACCAGACAGGTTAGTGGTGATGCTGGGAACACCCATCACAGTGCACTCGGCAGGGGTGTAACCCCAGGGTTCGTAGTAGGACGAGAAGACACCCAAATGGCAACCGCGCACGAAGTCGTCATAGTCGAGAGGGAGGACCGGGTTGGCCGAGTTGAGGAACTCGGGGTGGAACACCACCTTGACTCGGTCCGAAGGGTGGTTGAAGAGCTGGACTCGTCGGATCTGGTTCAGAACGGGATCCTCGTGATCGTTGACCATGTTATGGGTGACGATGGGAGGGAGTCCGTGGCGCTTCATGGCGAAGAGACGGCGGCGAAGCAGGACTCGGTCCTGGGCAGAGATGAGCTCCTTCTCATCAGGCATGGGGTCGCCCTCGTGCCACTTGAGCGAGCGCTCAAAGATGCGGCGTCCAATGCTCTGCTCAATGACATGCGTCGTATCCCTCAGGGACTTGATGACTGCCTGACCCTTGAGCGCCTCCACAGTAAGGGACGTGGTCTGGGCGGGCATGATGATGAAGGCTACCACGGTCACCTTACTTCCTGCAGCCTTGAGTCGGTGGTTCAGTCGTGCCAGAGACTCGATGAACATGTCAACGCCCTTATTCCGGAACTCGTAACGGCCTGCAGTGAAGAGGTACAGAGTGTTGTCGGGGTCAAAGTCATAGTGGCCGTAGAAGTGACCTCGGACAAAGTCGTGAATCTTCTCCTTGGCCTGCTGGTGGAGGTTCTGGAATTCGTGGACGGCAGAGAACTTGGTGACGTTGAGACCGTTGGGCAGAACGCCATCAGGCTTTCGCTTCAGCAAGTGCTCAGACTCGAAGGCAGTGATGTGAGAGACGGTGGTGAAGACATCGCAAGCGTGAGTGGCAGCTCTCTCAATGCAGTACCGGTGGTAGATGCCACGCTTGCCGGCCTCGGCGTCGACATCAAAGAATTGCAGGTTGTTGTAAAAGTCCACGGAGCCGGCGCAGAGGTATCGGCCGAGAAGGGTGGCGTGTGTGGTGAAGATGGTCGTGACATCAATGCGGCGCTTCTTGCAGAGGGGCAGGGCGACACCGGCAAGCCACTCGTGGAAGTGAGCAATGACAGCCTTCTTCCTCTCGTGACAGACAAACTAGGTGGGAATAAGGTTAGCGGATCTGGCCCAGATTGGAAGACGCCATCAAATATTACCTCTCCCAGGAACCAGGCGACGAGATAACCGAAGACGATGGTCTCGTTGGTCTCGTCGTCGTTGGGTGGCGAAGGGATACTGGCCAGTTCCCATAGATCGGACTTCCACTCATTCAACCGGTTATAGGCGGTCTTGGTGTCGATGAGGATAACCCTAGGCGCGCCCTCGATCAGCCAGCGGCCGTAGATGATGCCAATTCCCCGGTCCTTCATGGACTGCATGGTGGCAGCGATCTCTGGGTTGGTGGGCTCCATCTCTTCCACCTCGACAGCGGCCTAACACAACACAGTCAGCAGGTGCGCGATCGATGGGAGGAATTGCGCTGCAGTAACCTACCGATTGGTGGTTAAGAGGGCCGATGAGAGTGTATCGCTCGCCATATTCAGCTGTTGTGACGGGGGCCTTGGACTTGATGACAGAGTAGATACCACCAACTGGTCGAGGATCAGGTTAGCATGTGAAGGGAAGGCGAGAGCACGGACGATGGATTGGCAAGGATCGCGATACTGACCTCGATGAGCTACCTCAGTAGCAATCTCAAAGAGAAGGTGGTTCTTGATGTCGCGAGTCTGCTGCTCGCCTTCGGAACTCATTGTGTCTTTGCGGTTTGAAGGCGCAAGAGGAGAGAGAGTTTGCTGAGGGGAAGTTGGAGTTCGAGGGGGTGATGATCTGATGCAGTCGACCGGGGTGGTCGCGTCGAGACAGAGCGGAGCTGCCAAGCAGGGAGCTTGTCAAGGGAGTATCTAGAGGGGAGAAGGGGCAGGGAAAATAGCTATAGGTGGTGAAGATGAAGCTGTATCGATGGCCAGCAAACTCAATTGAAAGAATTTTCGGGAGTAGCGAGGCGTGGCTGGGGGCGCTCGGGGGGTGCGAAGGCGAGGTGATCGAATCGAGATGGTAGTGGTGTTGAGGTTGCGTCACTGTGCCGCTGATGGAGAACGAAGGGGATCTGCGGGCGACAGGTGAGCAGGGTTTTTGCGGCAGGGAAAGAGATGAGACGGACGGACAGGACCCGAAGTAGGTACAGTACAGCAGCCCGTGTAGCGCGTATTTGAGGTGGCGGTTGTTTTTGCCCGTGTTTTTCTTGCAAACAACAACACACAGCTGAACTAGGGAGGGAAGAGATGAAAGGAGGAGAAGCAGGGCGAGAGGGGGGAAGAGAGGAAGCTCAGGTTAGATGAGTGAGTGCGGTTCATCCCATCATGTCCATACCTACCTATGTACTCGAGAGGTACCTCGCGGCCACTGTAGCACCCGTCAACAGCGCTGGGACTCGGTGGTGATGCCGCCACGGTACAATACTGGAGTGGGCCGGCACGCTAGTTAGCGACCTGAGCTTGGGTGGGGACCTGGACCTTGGCCCCGGAGCAACCAGCAACGGCGCCTAAACAAGCCAAGGTACAATCCAATTCAACATCGCCACAGCCGTTCGAGGTTCTGAAGGGCCCGGCCCATGCCCCAAAGAAGTCCAAGCTCCCGTCCTCTTTTTGGCGAGGGGCATTGTTAGATCCTCAACCAAAAAGGCGTTGTGAGAGATGACCTGATGCTATTACTCGCCATTTGCTATACTTTTGCTCTATCGAACCTATCCTGAAGCTATCTTTCTTCTTCCTTACGGTCTTTTCCATTCTGCCAAACTTAATCAAGATTAACCGCGCAGAAAAGGGGCCTCAGAGTACGCCACAAGTCCATCCCACTCTCGCCCACGCCGACCTCTACGGCCTCTCAGTGCAAAGCCGAAGCCGGCCCATGCTCAAATGTTTCATCGCCATTCCCCGTATCTGAATCCTATGCCGTAATAAGCTCGAGACTCTTTCTTCTTGTTGAGGACGGGAGCCTGAATTCTCCTCTCTTTCCCTTGAGAGCCCGCCCTGCCCTGCCCTGGCCCATTGATTACAGTTTGCGCCTCGACGTTATTATCAACGGTATTCTGCCCGCACTTGCAAAGACGCCGATGCTATGACAGAAACAGACAAGACCAGTTACAAAGTTCTGTTAAGAGCAAGTACCCCTCAAAAAGCCCTCCATCTTTGTTTGGTTACACGCTGGTCGACTCGCAGTAGTACACATCTTTTGGGTGCCGGGATGAGGTCATGGAATGCGGGGGAATGCCAGCGATCGACGAACCATTTGCTTTCCTTGCTCCCCCGGCCCTCAGCTCCGACTCCATCATCTTGCAGCCTGATGCTCATCTTTGGCTGAGGACTCGGGAGGAACTTGATGCTCGCTCTCCAATGATTGCATCTCGTATTCATAGTCAACCTTGGAAGCCTGTCTCTCCAGTCCACTCCCACCAATGGCATGAAATCCTTCGACTGTGCCCCCATCTGCATTCGGTCTTATTAGTGAGCATTACCATCTACAAACCACTTCAACCCAAACAACACCATCTCGGGCCGTACTTTTTAGCCAGAAAAGAAACGCCGGTAGCGCTGTTCAGCCATAGTTCCCGCAATCTACGCGCCTCCGGCCTCAATTCTGCCGAGACCCCGAAGTCGGCCAAGCTGGGGATGACAGTTTGACACATCTCACAAATGCCGAACGAGCTCAACTTCATGTTACTTGGTCTCACCTTAGATAACTCATCTCCATCCCGACATGACCTCCCGCGACTCTGGAATCGCTAAGAATGGGCTCGACTAGACTGCCCCGCCAACTCGCTCCCCCAAAGTCCAGTTGAGACATCTGGGGCGCAAGCCCTATTCTCCAATGCTCCGGGCCATGACAACCAGCCAGGAGATCGACAGCTCTGCCTAGCAACGGCTTCTCCAGAGCTTCTCTGAACTAAATAATCATGAATCAGGCACCAACGTCATGACGGCCGTGGCTTACACCGAAGCGCGTGTCGTGTTGGGAGGCGGTTACACAGAAACCGAGACATCGATACTCTATCGTCTCCCTGAATATTGACACCCAAAGCTGGGGAATCTGGACTCAAGTACCTTTAGGAATGGATCCTTTCCCTCCAATCAAGCAAATAATGGCTCCAACGTCTCCACGGAGTCTATAACGGATGAAGCCGAGGGAACTGACCCCTGGCCTCTGTCAAGTTGAGAAAAATTATCCGATGACTTGGCAAATAAGTCTGGTCTCATAAAATTCGATTTTTAGTAGGCAAGAGGTTTATATGTACAATTCCCTGTCACTGAACTGACCCCAGGTCTTGACGAGGGTCTTCAATTCTAGGACATATATGTAATACATGATAGTTTGCTTCACGACTGACATCATATTGGCAGCAAGGTAAACATACGATCGTATACAGAAGCCCTCATTGGAGATTCTGGGTCAACACTAGAATGATGCGAAGTAGGTAGATTACTTGTTACGGTGCTCTGGCTCTTGTAGATGGGATGAAAGGCGAAACCACACAGCCTTCATGTCGTTTACCTAGCACAACTAACTCGATAACTACCTGCGGAAAGAGTCGATAAGATCAATAATTATTCAGAATAAACTAAATGACAAACAATCACCTTCATGTACTGATTGCGTCTTATACAATAACACGGTGGAAGTTCTCTATGTGTTGATGTTGATGGGTATCATCAGCCTTGTGCATTCCCAGCCCATGATTAGACATTTCAACGCCACGCTATCCCCGCAGTGGGGCCGCCCTCGTGCAAGGCTGCGAAAATTTCCAAAATTTTCCAGATCTCTTTGCGATCTCTGCTAATCGCCTTGCTCGAGACATACCTTTTTTTCCGTCCAACACTTGAGATACCCGAAGCTCGGCCAGCTTCACCACCTGCAGGACTCTCTCTCGTTCTGCATGCCTCGTTCTTTTTATTTTAAATCCACATAGAAACTTTTGCGGCAAGAGACAATCGCGCAAGATGGGAGACGTTGCACAGGTCAAGGTTGTCTTCACCACCACTGAGCAGGACATTGTGCTCCCAGAGTCCAAGCAGCAACTGCTCGTTCCCGCAGGCAAGCCGACGCTCGTCAACTCGTTTCAATAGGACCCCAATGCTAACAGAGACTTAGACATCAAGCGATATGGCCTCTCTCGCATTCTCAACTCCGAGTCTATGCTCGACACCTCCTCGCCCATCCCTCTCGACTTCCTCGCCAACGGCACCTTTCTCCGCACCTCGATCCAGGAGTACCTCGCGAGCAATGGCCTCTCCTCCGAATCCACCCTGACCCTGCAGTACGTTCGAAGTCTGCTGCCCCCCGTCTACGAGGCGAGCTTTGAGCACGACGACTGGGTCGGCGGCGTGGACCTCCTGTCGGTCACCTCGAGGGCGGGCATCTTGGCCGGTGGCGCAGACGTGCCCGAGCGAGTCGCGAGTGCATCCTACGATGGTCTGGTCAGAGTTTGGAACCCCTCTGGAGACGCAATTGCTGTGTCTCAAGCAGGCAGGGCTGGCGGCCACACCCAGCGGGTCAACGCCGTCAAGTGGGTGTCGCAGAAGCAGCTCGTCTCGGCTGGCTTGGATCGCAAGGTTATTGTCTGGGACTACAGCGAATCCGACGATGGCTTCTCGGGATCTCTCAAGTCCAGCATGGAGCTCTGGGGCCACGAGAAGGACATCAACAGCCTCGACGTCAACGGCGCCACCAAGCGCATCCTCACAGCCTCGTCCGACGGCAAGGTCGGTCTCTGGTCGTCCTCAAAACGGACAGCGCCCCAGGCTGATCCCGAGAGCCTCCCCTCTGCGCACAGCACCAAGCGCGCCAAGCTCGCGGGCGCCGCCAACACCGCTCAGCGTGGTCCCCTCGCCATGATCCCCGTCCACGATGAGCCTGTCACCGCGGCCATCTTCCACCCCAATGACTCGACTGTCGCCTACTCGGCCTCGAAAGACCACACCGTCCGGACCATCGACTTGACGACCCAGCGCGAGGTCAGCCGGCTCACCACGATGCACCCGCTCCTCTGCGCGACGGCCCTTCCCGGCTCGTCGCTGATTGCCGCTGGCTCATCGGCCCGACACATTACACTTCTCGACCCTCGCGAGTCCGCCACAACCACCTCGGCCATGACGCTACGCGGCCACGTCAACATGGTTGTCTCGCTCGCGCCATCGCCCGAGAACGACTACTCGCTCGTCTCCGGCTCTTACGACAGCACGTGCCGCGTATGGGATCTACGAAGTGTGCGCATGGGCACCTCGGAGGAGGGCGGCGGTAGCGTCAGCGAGCCTGTCTACACCATCGGCAGAGAGTGGCTCAAGGGCAAGAAGCTTCCCCCGGCCGGCGATGGAGCCAAGGTATTGAGCGTGGCTTGGGATCAGACCTGGGGTATCGTGAGCGGTGGTGAAGACAAGAAGGTCCAGATCAATCGGGGCAGGGACTTGTTGTCTTCATAACGTTTAAAAGAAAAAGGACAGAGTTGAGCAAATATATTCTATAATGACCAAGCATCAAGGGTATTCGTCGTTTCAGCATTCCAGTTTCATTGCCAGTCGCCATTTCCATCCAACATCAAACAATCCAAAACGACACTTGATAAAGATGCTCAATCCTCATTCTGCAGAGTAATGCTCCAATACCAACTAAATAGACAGATGTAGAAATTCTCTGTCCAACAGATGGATGCTTGTTCGAGGTAGGTTGAGGGGTGATTTCCAGGATATGAAAAAACGACAAGCCTTCCCTGGAAGCAAGTAGTGAAACTGAACGGCCCCAGGTGATAATCCACTTGCAAGCTCATGACAGTCCCCATTCATCATGTTTCCTTCCGAGTCTCATCAATCAGAGCCTGGTACTTGGGCCGTCTTCGCATTGCATCTGGCGCGAGTAGGGCCAGCACCTCGCCCCTCAGCCTTGGCTTCGAGAAGGGCATGTCGTCTACAACAATGGCGTCCATGATGTAGGAGATAACAGTGTTGGTCTGTAGCGGCGGAGTGCGAAGAAGCTTTGCAATAGACTCGGGCGTGAGTTCTTCGTTGTCATGCCAGAGGAAATAGGTGCGCATAGCGGAAATCGGTACCCTCAAGGCCTTATCCAGGTTGGCACGACGCTGCTGAACTTTTATCTCGGCGGCGACGATGCGTGAATCCTTTGGCTTCTGAGGTTGCTTGGTAGGAATGGGCGCAGGGGGCGGCGAAACTTCAACAACGGGCTCTTCCAACTCGCCTTCGACTTGGACATTGGTCATATCGACTTCCACTCCAGCACTGGTCTCAGTATCATGATCCAATATCTCGTCGCTTTCATCAACATCGTCAGCCGTCAGGAATTTAATCGGAAGGCCCTTCTCGGCAAATTCTGGTCGAGGGGGACACGGGTCGAGCTTTTTGCGTTCTTGATCCAAAACATAGAACAGATGCAGACCAGCATACGCGTCCGAGGCCGAATCTTGAGTAACTGTCAGAATAAATGGCTTTGTCAACTTGTTTAAGCACAACTTACATGTCACTTGCTTCGCCGATAGGAGTGCCATCCAGTTGCCCGACCGCACTGACTCCCCCTTGTACAGAGGAAGGCCAAAGAGCTCCTCTGCTTGAATGGCGAGGGAGATCAGGGATTTGTTGATACGGTCGTACTGCCCCAGCTTTGAATACTTGACGAGCTTGTACATGTGGGACAGCTCAAAGATGCCCTTGGTGTCGACGCCAAGCTGCGTCCTAAGCCTCGTACAATCTCCCTTGATCGCAACTCCCACCTTGGTCACGCTCTCGTCCTCCATGATACTTTTGAAAGTAGGGGCGACAAAGTCGTCGCTTCGAAAAAGGGCAACGTGAAAGAGACCGATGCGACTGGGGCTGGCAAGCTGGATGAGGGAGACGTTGGCCCGTGGCCCATGGGCACGCTTTGCCCATATCATCCATTCCAAATCAAAACCAAGTACTTTCTCGTCTGCAAAGTACGTCTTGCAGACGTGTTCCATGGTGTGTTTGCTGGTGCAATAATGGACCTTGACTTTCTGCAGCTGGCCGTCAGGCATGTGGCGTTGGTACATGGTATACGACCAGAAGGATCCGTCGGCCCCTTCTTTGCTCTTCTGGGCCGCCTCATGCTTCTCAGGGTCGATGTTGTAGTCCAGACAAGTAATAGGAGGAGGGATCTTCTTAGTGACCTCAGCCTCGGCCTCGTCCTCGAGTTTTGGGTCTATGGGATTACCCTCCGCGTCGGAGATCACTTGAAACTCCTCAGCCGCAGGCGCTGTCGACGCCAGCAGATCCTGTTGATCAAACCATTCGGCCGCATTCCGTTCAAATTCTTCATCATCGCTAAACTCCTCCGAGTCGAGCTGAAGCTTTCGAACTGTGTCATCCTTTAGGCTTGGTGAATGTACAAAGCGAGAGGTGTCCAGGAAGGGATAGCGGGGCTGCTGGTCTGTTTTGGGCGAAAATCGGATTCCAGTTGATGGATCCCATAATCGATTCCTGGGTGGTGAGGACATGACGAAGCGGGATCTTGTATATCGTGTGAGACTCATTTATTCATGTGTAGAAGAGGGGACCGCCCTACCTGCTGTAAAAGAATCGACGCGTTCTTCTATAGGGTCTGAGTACATTGCCAGCAATGCCCACCCGCCTGGAACAGGATATCATCGAGGCCTGTGATTTACGAATCGGAGCCAAAATCGGAGGGCCATTGTGGCAAATGCCCATGACCCTGATGCGCGCTATGTGGGATCTTGTAGGCAGCCGCGTCGTGGATGCCCTCGTTAAGTGCTCAACTGTGGGCGTTGAATGGGTGATGGGCCGCGATAGCTGAGTGGCCCGCTGAGTCAGCATCGCGAGTTCACGTGGGGACGTGGTGCGCCCGCCTGTGACCCTTGCACCGCCATGATCCATCCCACTTTGTGACGACTTTGGAGACCTGAACCCAGACGAGAGAGTCAAACGAGGCCCTGAACCATTGTTATTAAAGCCTCCAAGAAGCGAAGAACCAACAGGCTTCTGCATTCTTTGGCAGTTCATAACTAAAAGCCACTCCAACCACAAAAAGTTTAACCGCACAACTCATCATCATGGCATCCCAACTGTTGCCCCTCGGTGAGTAGTCCAACAGCGCCGCTACCGGCTCAGTCATTGCAATATCACTGACATCCATTTAGAGCTCATCGACAAGTGCGTTGGTTCAAGAATATGGGTCATCATGAAGGGAGACAAGGGTGAGACGATACGATCCCTATTCGACAGCTAGCACTAACGACACTCGGACAGAATTCAGCGGAACTCTTCTTGGCTTCGACGACTACGTGAGTAAGTAACATGCGCTCTTCCTGGACGATGATAGTGTGCTGATAAAGACGACAGATATGGTTTTGGAGGACGTGACTGAATTGTATGAACTATCCCTCTGATCTCTCTAGGCTCCGTGCAAACACTAACCTGTCAGTGACTACTCCGGCAACCACACGAAGCTGCCCAAGATTTTGCTCAACGGTAACAACATCTGCATGGTATGTCAAACCATTCCTTCGCATATCCTTTGCTGACCTCTACTCTTTAGTTGATCCCTGGAGGCGAGGGACCAGAGGGCGCAGCCTGAAGGCAGTCAGAAAGAGAATGCTAGTCATGGAAAATGCACACATGTCGAGGCTTAGCATATCCAAAAGCCTATGTGTGGGAGGTTCTCTAAAATCACGCCGAGATCACTGGGTATTGCCGTTCTAGAGGGCATGTCACGAGAAAGGAGTTATGCGATTCGCAAGGATAACCTCTTGATATTGACTTCATTAAAGACTCATGTCTCGGGTTAAAAAGCAGTAATCTTCAGCCCCCAACGCCAGACGACCATGATCCCTGTCCGTTTTGGATGGTCTTGCATTATGACCGTGATGATTGCAGAACTCAGTGACCGTTCTGCATGTTGCCCTGTTCACCAGTGTTGGTGATGCGACGGAGCTCCCACTCGCGAGTGAACTCCTGGTGGAGCATCTCGAGCTGGTTGATCAGCTTCTCGCAGACGGAGGTGAAGACATCACGGGGAGTGATGGTGCCGTCAGTCTGGACGCGAATGAAGAGCTCGGGGACGTTAGGATGGGCAACTAGGTCAGCGTCAGCGAGGTGTCGACTTGGCATAGAGAATGTGACTTACTCTTGTAGCCAGCCATGTAGACGTTGGGGTGCATCTTGAGATGCTCGGAAAGGAGGTTGCCGAGAGTGTGATCTTCCTTCTTCAGGATGAAGTCGGAGGTGTTGGACATGCCTAGGACGGGTAAGCAGCTGAAGAGTATTCGAGTGTCACCAGAGTTTCTTACCGGAGAAGACCTTCTCCTCAATCTTCTTCTCCCCATCATCAAGGATGAAAAGTTCGAAACTGCAAGCGTGTTAGCCAGTGTCCGACTCGAGTACCGTCGCAGTAACGTAACGGGTTGTCCTGAAGGTTGAAGTGCTTGGGGTTGCCGCCAGCCATGATGACGAAGTGTTGCGGGAATCAGATTTGATGTTTGTGAGGTATGTGGGAATGCGAGTGAAGGGAAATGTGTGAGTCTGCGAGAAGAAGTTCGCATGGGAAGATGCTGTTTTGTAGGCGAGGTTCGCCGCTGCGAGGCAGCTGGCAGAACAATGCCAATGGGAGCACCGTTCATGATTGACCAAACAACGGCGCACTCGCACCCTCTTGGACAATCAAAGTGTTGGTAGGAGTTCTGAGTCCATGGTTGAATAGCCGGCGTTTGTAAGGAGGTGCTCAACTTGCTCTAAGTTGAACATGGCCCGTCAAATGCACTTCTGTTTGGCCATCCCAAGACCAACAATGTGATGAGAGTGGTTCTTGCAGTCGATGCGAGTACATGAAAGTTACATGCGGGTTCAATCAAAGCAACTCATTCGCTTGATGATTCGTGATATAACAAGCTGGAGAAGACGCATGGTGAGGCATCCATCGGAGGGTCCGCCATGGAGGTAAGTCTGGGGCCCAAACTCGAGGCGTCTAGGAACGCCTTGGAGTTTGGAATGAAAGCAACCCGGGAACGACGCAACAAACAAATAAGAAAAGCCTGAGCTTACCGATCCGGAGCGTTCATCTTGGTGGTTTGGGTCGGGTGTTAGAGCGATGTGTTTGGCGGTAACGTAGCGTGGTGATGACTGCAAAATGTCGGAGAAGTTGCGTTTGAAAGGTCGAACAGGATGAGAAACGGTGGAATTAAGTATCAATCCAAGATATAAGCAAATAATTTACCAAAATCTGATGCTATTGTTGACCAGCAAAAGAAGTTGGTTGTCAACAATAGCAGGTTGAATGAGTGAAAGGCGGCGATCTCTGAATGGCTCAACTTGGAAGGTTCTCAGCGCGGCAAAAGGTTAATCATCGGCTGAATCCCAAAACGGTTTTGTTGCCTGCACGGAATCTGAAAGCCATTCATTGACGAACTCTTTTTACTGCATTGAATGAGCAACTCTTTTTTTTTGCATTTCACAATGCAGCGCTCTTTGCATCTCTAATTATCCCATTCTAGCCATTTCTCTAACAATGAGATATCTTGTCAATGCCGCGAATTCAGCCGTCCGTATTGCGGCACGCTAAACGCCTCTCGCCGCACCTCGCAAGCCTTCTCCCGGCCTGTCGAGACCTAGACTCCGCCCGAAATGAGCTGCGATGGATAAAGAGCCATGTTGACGAGACGTGGGCGCATCGGAAAGCATGGCACTTGGAGCAGCTATGCCACAAAAGGGGCCGCGGTGTTCCTCTTCAATACGTGCTTGGCTCACAGCCTTTCGGCTCTCTGGACATCAAATGTGCGCCTGGTGTCTTGATACCAAGGCCTGAAACCGAAGCATACACATTCCACCTGGCAGATCTCGTCAAGTCGGGCGAATTGCTTGGTAAAGAATGGAAGGAGGGCGGACAGGGTCTTAATTTGATCGACTTCTGCTCTGGAACTGGTTGTATCCCGCTCGGCTTGTTCTCATCTCTTCAGCGCTCAGTTGCACATTTGCGTGTAAGAGGCGTGGACATTTCACCGATAGCCTTGAAGCTTGCAAATGAGAACATTGCTCGCAATATTAGGCTTGGTAACTTATCCCAGCCGAATGAGAAGCAAAACCTCGAAATCGCGAGAGGGGACGTCTTTAGCGATAGTGATATGCAACACCTTGCAGATTCTCGCTGGGATGTTCTTGTCTCCAACCCACCATACATCTCACACGATGTCTGGAACCACGGCCGTGGACAACTTGGATTCTCGGTCCGCAAGTATGAGCCACGCCTTGCCTTGGTTCCTGACAGCAACCTCCCTTGCCCAGTGGAGTGCGATCCAGCCGATGTCTTCTACTCTCGGCTTTTGGACATTGCGTCCCTCTTAAAGCCGAAGGTGATGCTTTTGGAAATTGGCGATGAGAACCAAGCCCGTCGCGTCCTGCAGCTTTACTTTGCCCATTCGACCGCCAAGAATTCTCGAGCCGAAATTTGGCGAGACTGGCCGGATTTTGAGGGTTCGGAGGATCTGAGTCCTTTTGTGGATGTCGTGAGGCCAGAAGGAGATACTCGGCGGGTTCCAGTGAAAGGAGATGGTCTAATCCGATCCATCCTAATCAAGAGTTTAGATGGACAAGAATAGACTATCAAAACTGCAGATACTTTCTGACTCATGGAATATCCCGCATTGCTCATGATTCCACACCACGCCCGTGCAAAAGCATCTTTGGCGTGAGTGGTGAAGTCATGACAATGGATCCTGAGCAGATTGCCACATCAAAGTGAGCAGGTTACTCAGCAACAAATTTGCTCGAGCCGGAGAACTCCATACGGAACCATGGCACGAGACGAGTTGATAGTCCAAAAAGCAGGTGTAATTGAAGAAGAAAATCACGATATAAATATCAACAGCTCATATATCCGGCAAATAGATTACCAAATCGCCCCATCTCATGAGCAATCTGTAATTCGCAGGCATCGACTCGCTGACGCTATTGCCCCCGGAGCCGGCACTTGGCGGATCCCCGACGACTTCCGAGAGCACGTGACGACCTTCAATTTTCGAACTAGCAACTCGGATGGACTCATCGCCAGAAGATTCCACTCCAGTGGTGTCATCAACATATTCCAATCCATTGGCGTCGGAACCCCGAGTTCTAGATATATACGACCCTCTCCAAGTTCACCAGTTCACCGACAGCCCCCCTCGGCCTGAGCCGTACTGCCTCATGAGATAGCACGGCGTTCTGCAACCACCTCTAATCCACAACTCCGGTTGTTCCGCTCTTGCGCCAGCTCGCATTGCCCGCCATGTCGAGATTCCTGCGACAATCGAGCCAGCTCGCGCGGGTGACGAGGCTCACATCCCAGCCTGCACTGCGGGCATGCGCGCGGCCCTCAATCATCACCAGGTCGATCCCCGCTAAGACATCTGCCGCTTTCGCGATCCGAGCCAGGGCCTACTCCTCGCAACCCCCACCATCCGGCAAAGACCCTCGATCGAACCCCGACAAAGACACAGAGCATGGAAGCAAGCCATCAAATCAACACAATGCCAAGGATGGGTCGGAAGGAGGCAAGGCTGAGGCACCCAAGCCGTCGCCTCTGCCGGAAGGCTGGATTCATCTAAGCAAGGACGAGATCGCCCACCTCGAACAATTCACCGGCAGACTCCCAGAGGCCCAGCGGCCTGTGGCAAAGGATATTCTTCAAAAACTTCAGATCGTTGGTGCGCCAGCTGAGACCCGAGACCTCCTCGAGAAGCTGCGTGCCAACGGCAATCTTTCAATTTTGGACAAGGGAAGGCTTATGCGTTGCGTCTACATGGTTACGGAGCGAATAGTCGAGCTTGAGGACAACGAGAACCAGGATGGCCCCTTCTCGTCGTTCCGCATGGACAATGATTCCAAGACAGGCGACGGCAAGGGTGCCGCCAAGGAAGATGGATCCGGTAACAAGAAGCAAGATGCAGGCAAGGCAGGAGGAAAGCCGCCCAAGAACGAACGAAGCGGCTGGCTTGAGGCTGTCCAAACTGGTATTGCCATCGGTGTCACTGTCTGGATTGCGGAGCTTCTTGCCAATCCCTTCTCGGAGAAGGAGATTACCTGGCAAGAGATGCGAAAGGCTTTCCTCGACAAGGGCCTGGTTCAGAAGCTTGTGGTTATTAACGGCTCCCAAGTCCGGGTCGAGCTTCACCCATCCGCTACCGGCGCTACCGGTGAGAATGGCCAGCCCGCAAGAAAGACATACGTTTTCTCCATCGGATCTGTCGAGTCCTTCGAGAGGAAGCTGGAGGAGGCTCAAGACCAGCTTGGCATTCCGCCCTCTGAGAGAATACCTGTCAGCTACGAGGCTGGCGGTGGCACCTTTGGCAACCTTCTCCTCGCCTTTGGCCCTACTCTATTGTTCATCGGTCTGATTCTCTGGACTCAGAGGTCAATGGGTGGACGTGGTGGTGGTGCCGGTGGCATGTTCAACTTTGGCAAGAGCAAGGCCAAGAAGTTTAACGCCGAGAGCGCTGTTAAGGTCAAGTTCTCGGACGTCGCCGGCCTCGAGGAAGCCAAGACTGAGATCATGGAGTTTGTGAGCTTCTTGAAGCAGCCCGAGAAGTTCGAGAAGCTCGGTGCCAAGATCCCCCGAGGAGCAATTCTAGCTGGCCCCCCTGGTACGGGTAAGACACTGCTCGCCAAGGCCACGGCTGGCGAGTCTGGAGTCCCCTTTTTCAGTGTGAGCGGTTCTGAATTCGTCGAGATGTTTGTGGGTGTTGGTCCTTCTCGTGTGCGAGACCTGTTCGCAGAAGGTCGCAAGAACGCTCCCTGCATCATCTTCATTGATGAGATCGACGCCATTGGTCGGGCACGACAGGAGAGTGGCCGAGGATTTGGTGGCAACGATGAGCGGGAGGCGACTCTGAACCAGATCCTTACCGAGATGGACGGTTTCAACACCCGAGAGCAGGTTGTTGTCCTGGCCGGTACTAACCGAGCGGATATGCTCGACAAGGCCTTGATGCGACCTGGACGATTCGATCGACACATCTTCATTGACCGGCCCACAATGAAGGGCCGTCAGGATATCTTCAAGGTGTACCTGAAGAAGATTGTGACCAATGTGGACCAGGAGTACCTGGTTGGTCGTCTTGCCACGCTCACACCTGGCTTCTCTGGAGCTGACATTGCCAACGTCGTTAACGAGGCCGCTCTGATTGGTAAGTTTGGACAATTCCTTGGATGTGCGTATATCTAACATATAACAGCTGCCAGAGGCAATGCCGACGATGTCAAGATGGACCACTTTGAGCGAGCCATTGAGCGAGTGATTGGCGGTCTGGAGCGCAAGTCGCTGGTCCTGAAGCCAGAGGAGAAGAAGACTGTGGCTTACCACGAGGCCGGCCACGCTATCTGCGGATGGTTCTTGGAGCACGCAGACCCTCTCCTGAAGGTGTCCATCATCCCGCGTGGCCAGGGCGCTCTGGGTTACGCACAGTATCTGCCTCAGGATGCTTATCTGATGAACACCAACCAGCTCATGGACCGAATGGCCATGACGATGGGTGGCCGTGTGTCAGAGGAGCTCCACTTCCCTACCGTGACAACGGGTGCCAGCGACGATTTCAAGAAGGTGTCTCAGATGGCACGGAACATGGTGACCCAATGGGGCATGTCGGAGAAGGTGGGTCCTGTGCACTTCGAGAACGACCCGAACCGCATGCAGAAGCCATTTGCCGAGGCGACAGCTCAGCAGATCGACCAGGAGGTGTCGAGGATCGTGGAGCAGGCCTACCAGCGCTGCCGCGATCTCCTGACGGAGAAGAAGAAGGAGGTCGGCCTGATCGCGGAGGAGCTTCTCAAGAAGGAGGTGCTGGTGCGAGACGACATGGTTCGAATCCTCGGCCGGAGACCGTTTGGCGACAACGAAGACTTTGAGAAGTACTTTGGAGGCGGCATTGAGAGCAGCTCTCCGCCATTCCCCGAGGAGACGGATACACCCAAGGAGCCTCCTGCGCCGGCGCCGGCGTTCAAGAAGGTTGAGTAAGCGGGCTACCGGGATGATAAGCGACGTCAAACAAGACCAACAGGGGCAGCCGATGTGCCAGAACCCGCAGACATGTGGTGCGCCAAGGTGCATGGCTCGCGGGTTTGGAGGGCTGTGAAGAAGGAGGGATGACGGGGAACTTGAGGCAGAGCGAGGATTGGCTGCGGCTACGACGACTCGGCCGAAGCTGAAGATGACTGGTCAGACAAGAGCGCCCAGGGCTCAGGCTTCAGGGGATCGGAGCCGGGGGCTTCGGAGGCGGCTCTGGAGAGTAATTAGCTCGGGGACGGCGACGGCGACGGCGACGGGGAATGGGCTCAGCGCGGCCACAGCAGGCGCAACAAAGAGGCACTCAACTCTACCTTGATCAGTCCCTTGGATGTTACAGTGTATTTTTTGGGCAAACCCCATATTGGGGAGGCCCAGGAGGAAAAGGGAACAACATGAATCATGTACCATTGTATTTCTAGGTGATAGAACTGTACAATTATTATGTGAAGTGGACGACTATGATATGAATGTTTCTTGTTTAATGTTTCGTGTTATAGTTGACGCATTGGTGATGTTGGCCAGGGGTGGATTGAGGGACAGACTATTGGATATCCTTTTCCGCACAATTGGACGATTTCGATTCGGCGGGTTTTTCAAGGTTGACCGACGTTGGATTGAGGACATGTCAATTCTAGAAGCGGGCATCTGATTGGGCAGAAAAGTTCCCCCCGTCCCCCAAACCAAGGAGGCTCTGTCGTGTAATGGACGTCGAGTCTCGCGTGTTACGGAGGAACCCAAGTAATAAGCGAAGAAAAAAGGGCCTTGGGCCGAAGCTGGATCCTCTTTTTTCTATCGAAAACAAGCTCTGATGAAGAAAAAGGTTCCGTGCATGGGCGGTGACAAGGAGTGATGGATGAGTGAGCGAGTGAATTTTTAGTTGTACGTATTTAGTGTAGAGTCCTGTTAGAGTTGTGGTTTACGAGGGCCTAGAGAGACCCGAGAATGGCGGA
This sequence comes from Fusarium protoensiforme, assembly GCA_011320165.1. Taxonomy (NCBI): domain Eukaryota; kingdom Fungi; phylum Ascomycota; class Sordariomycetes; order Hypocreales; family Nectriaceae; genus Fusarium; species Fusarium protoensiforme. The sequence continues at coordinate 376 of JAANQP010000457.1, read as the reverse complement.
TGTGACGTAAAGAGGTGGTGTTTTGTGGGGGTCCATGATTTGACTGTGGATGGGATGGCAAGGCTGGCTATCGGGATTTTCTTTTCTTTTTGCTGTTGTTGCACGCATCGTGCAGAGAGAGTGGATAAAAGGGTTCTTGGCGATGGGATGTGATTTATGTATGTATGTACGTACGTGTACGGCCAACACGGAGCAATTGGTCAGGCATTGGATCCAAATGTCTCGCCATGTGGTTCAGAGATTGACCGTTGAGAAGAATGTCTCGGACTATTCTTTACTTCCCTATCAGGACGATGGGTGCCCATTGCTGCATGTATTGCTCAAAAGGGAATAACTGCCCTCGTCGGGGAACTTGGCTGGGGGGTGAGGGTGAGGG